>LOJH01037487.1:0-13559 GCA_001685095.1 Ellobius talpinus | reverse complement strand
GCCTGGCCCATTATCTCTAGCCTCTTATTTGCTAACTCTCACATCTTGATTTAAACCATTTCTATTAATCTGTATGTCACCACAAGGTTGTGGCTTACCAGGAAAGATTTAGCATGTCTGACATGACGTCTCCATGGCGGCTCTCTCACTCTGCTTCCTTCCTCCCAGAATTCAGTTCTGTCTTTTCTGCCTACCTAAGTTCTGCCCTATCAGGCCAAGCAGTTTTTTTATTGATTAACCAATGAAAGCAACACATAAACAGAAGGAACTCCTACACCATAAACAGAAGGAACTCCTACACCAAACCTGAATGTTTGGTGACTGTTTTTATAAAACCTTCTAATATTTTCCCCAGAAACATACACTAATCTATGGTTTGCCTATGCAATTGGGGGAATATTAACCTGAGTATTCTATTGCTGCAACAAATCACATTCCCACAAATTCATCACTATGTTAGCTACATATAGTTTTAACATTCCTTTGTGTCCTTCTGGCCCTATATATTCAACCCATCTCGCACTTTGCTTTACCTGAGCAAAGTTCCAATCCCTAAAAACTGAACATTTATGTCCTGAAGTAGCCAATTTGTATGCCAAGATTCTGATGAAATTATTGTTACATCTGCACCTGTGTATACCTTCAATGACAACATCATTTATTCGTATTTTTAATTTTTCTTTTCATTTATAGATGTGTGCCAGCTGGATGGTGGTGGTACCCACCTTTAGTCCCAACACACTGGAGGTAGAGACAGGTGAACCTCTGTGAGTTTGAGGCCAGCTGGTCTACAAACACTAGTTCCAGGACAGGTTTCAAAGCTACAGAGAAACCTTGTCTTGAAAAACAAATTAAGAAACAAAAAAGAAGTGTGCCAAAATATCTGCTTTATGGTTTCTTCTGAATTTTTTGATCTCCCTTCTATCATTGTTCTATTATTCAGAGAAGTATGGTTTCTTACAATAAGCATTAGGTACTTTAATTCTTCTGGGAAGGAGTTTTCTCTATGATGGCAAGAAATGACTGAACTGGATTTGGCATAAAGGCTGAATTTCACTTAGGGGCCTATGAGAGGCCCCTCAGGGAGTTTTCCAATGGCAAATGTTTACCATGAATATTCCTTGTTGACCTACATTCATTAGTCCAATGCCTGGTTTTGCCATACCTTCCACATAATCCAGATGGGTGGGGCATTATCGATGAATTATTCTTGGAAAAAAAACATTGTTTCTAGGAATGCCCTGTTTGCAATCCCTTTTAAGGTGATCTTGTTTGCAACAATCATAACACTGTACATTTTGATTTTTCCTCAAACCTCTGGAAATCACCTCTCCTATCCGTGCATCATCATGTTCCTGAGATTCTATATTAATTATATATTGGATCCATTCCTCCAAAGGTTCTGACCTTGCTTTTAATGGACTAATTATCCTTTTGCATAAAAGCCAGGTTTTCAATTATTATTTGTCTAGTTTCTCAATTTGGTATCATTCTATTTATTGCTGATGTCAACCTTTGTAA
This sequence comes from Ellobius talpinus, assembly GCA_001685095.1. NCBI lineage: Eukaryota > Metazoa > Chordata > Mammalia > Rodentia > Cricetidae > Ellobius > Ellobius talpinus. The sequence continues at coordinate 12,038 of LOJH01037487.1, read as the reverse complement.
GAAATCTCTAAAGGCTTCCTTTGGGCACTGCATAGTAAATGACTCAATTTTCTTTCCTATTTCTCAAGTTCTGTCCCAAGCATTCAAAGCTGCTGCATGGCATAAATCCAAGGTGTGGTCATCATATACCTTTCTATAGTAGCATAGTTTCCTTCGCCAAGGATTTGATTTGGGGAGATTACCCTACCTCTAGCTTTAGTCCATTGTTCAGCAATTTTAGCCTATTCTCTGAACCAGGTACTCTATTGTAATTGTGTACCAGTATCTAAAACTCCATTAACCAAATATTTCCAGGCATTAGGGATAATTCTATTACAAACTGGCCACGAGTTTACATACCACTATAATTAATGATATAGCAAAAACATTTCAGAAAAGTTGAACAATAAAGAAAAATTAGAGTTAGTTAATTCTAAAGTTTCTGAGTTTCTTTTGAAAACAAGTTAGCATGTTGGTCAAATTTATATTTTGTTAAATATTCATGGTAAGATTTTAGAGTTATAGCTTCTAAGATAATAGAAAGTTGAATATAATTCAAGTTATCTAAAAATAGCAAAAGTCTTCTTTTTATGACTCAGTAGAATTCTTCAGTTATTTTTAAAGATCCTACACATTTACCATTAAGTTCATTTTTATATCTATCTATCTATAAATTTCAATAGTTTTGATTTGAATGAGAATGGTTCCTATAGGATTATATATTTAACTACTTCGTCTCCAGTTTGTAGAAGTGCTTGGGAAGGATTAGAAAGTGTGGCATTGTTGAAGGGTATGTGTCACAGAAACAGGACTTGAGGTTTCAAAAACCTCCCTCTATTCCCCAGTACTCTCAGTCTCCTGACAGAGCATAACTGTTCCTGCCACCATGCCTCTGCTCCACTGCCATGAACTCTAATCCTCTAGAACTATAAGAGCAATTAAACATCTTCTTTTTAAGTTGTTTTGTCTATGATGTTTTATCACAGCAAATAGAAAAGTAATAACACAGATATATACACATATGTTATGAATTAAATCATTTTTTCTTACAGTTTCTTGTAGGTGTGGGGAAAATTATTTAATTAGAAAGCATTACATAGCAAAATATTTTTCCTACGGAAAAGAATTAGTATAACACTTTACTTCTTTGTAATAACACAATTTGAGAATTGTCAAGGGCAAGAGACTAAATAAATAATAATCTATAGGATATTTTAGTTGAAAATGCATTGTGGTACTTCTAGTAATTTACATTTTAAAGCACATACAATAAATTCAAAAATACATATATATTATTGATTAATTTTGTATTTATCCTCATCATGGATTACTTATAACAATTTTGTATTTTTATTTAATCTGATTTTCACATTATACTTTGCCCAGTGAATTGACTAACCCATCATTTTCAATAATTTGAGGCAGTCATTGTATTAGATACTGAAATTTAGTGATCTTTTTATATTTACATTGCTACCTCACATCAGTTATTGTGATTTTATAATGTGTTTTAATGTATCTTTGAGATAGTTTTCCATTATTCTATTTTTAAAGAAGCTTTCCAATTTTTTCTTGTTTAGTTTTCCACATCAGCTTTAGATATTCTATTAAAAATTATTGGTGTTTTTATTAAGATATTTTTATATTTTTATTTAATCCAGGACAAATGATAACTTTAGACCTCTGTTTAACATTTGTTCATTGGACATTTATTATGTGTCTAGAGAATTTTGAACACAGGGACAAAACAGTGAACAAAACACAAAAAATAGTGTTTCTGCATACATAACATTTTAGGAGGGAAAAAGCAATAAACTTGAAAAATGAAATATTAAACTACAGTATCTTACATCGTCAAAGAACTAGAGAGACTACTGAAGTCAACATAAGTTAGTGGGAGTGTGGAGAGGATGGGTATAATTTTCTGAAAACTGTCCAGAGATAGTTTCATTATGAAGGTGCATTAAAGTAAAACATGACTAAAAGAAAAAGCCATGTGTAGTATTTAGGAAGGGAACTTAGCAGAGAGAACAGTCAATATACAAGTCAACAGCCCTGCAACATTCAAGTCTCAATCCCAGAGTGTTCAAGGGACAAAGAAGTAGTCTGGTTAGATCAACACCAGCAAGGGCAGCAGATATGACACTGTCTAGAGTTCATGAATGCTTAATAATTAGCTCTCAAAAACAATCTGGAAATATAGGCTTTTCCAGTTTCTACCACATAAATACTTCCACCATAGCAGATTTCAAGCCACTAGTGTTGTCCCTGAAAATGAGTGGGAAAAGTTCACATAAATGACTTCTTTAATCTTGTGAGAGTCAACTCAAACACAAAGGGGTGCTATATAAGTCTTGTTTGAGTATGTCCCCCCAAGGGTTGGTGTGTTTAAATGTAATCCCCTTTCTGAGTTATTAACAGGGTGGAAATTTAATCTGACCATGTTGTTTAGAGATGAAGCCTTTAGGTGTTGGTGGGAATTAGATCTTTGGAGTGGAAACCCCCTGATTAAATTTTGTGTTTCTATAAGAAAAACAAGAGAAGGGCTAGAGTAATGGCTTTGTGATTAAGAGTACTGGTGGCTTTTCCAGAGGACCTGGGTTCAATTCCCAGCACCTACATTGTAGCTGACAATTCTGTAACTGCACTCCTAGGGGATCCATTCTCTTTTTGCCTCTGTCCTTTGTGGCCACCAGGCATGCATGTGGTGCACAAACATCCATGTAGACAAGACACCCATACTCATAAAATTAAATGAAAGTTTAAAAATAAGAAAAAAAAGAAAAATGGAGCACACATGTGCACCCTATCTCATCATACAATACCCTGAACCTCCTTAGGGTTCTGCCAGCAAGAAGGTCATCACAACATATGAACTTTTAATTTTGTATTTCTGGAACCCAATCTCACTTTTTGTTCAAACTTACTCAGCCTGCAATCTTAAAGTATTTGCATCAGAATGCAGACCAATACACATGGCATTAGGTAATTTATTGAAACTATGTGAGGCTTTAGCTGCATACAAGGTGGACTATAAGGAGAGAGGAATCATCAGTCCAGTAGTTATCTTGCAGAAACCGCTATCCTTACATCATAACCTAACAACGTCCTAAAGTTGCTCAAGAAGAACCATATTAAGTTTCCTGCACATGGCAAGCAAATCATGTTATTTTTCATTACCTTCAAGTCTTAGGCCAAATGATCTGTTTGGCAGTCTCTTAAGAAATTCCATGTAACATCCTAGTTACAATGGAATCTAAAAACATCTTCATGTCTTCAGCTTTTCTGTGACAAATGTGTGAAAGGTATATTTCACTGGCTAGATAAATAATCTTCAAAAAATCCCTTGTTTCCAAGAATTGTAAAGCTTTTTGAAAACTATTTTTTGCTTTTAAATAAGTTTCAGCTGTGTCATGGTGGCACATACCTTTAGTCCCAGCACTCAGGAGGCAGAGGCAGGCTGATCTCTGTGAGTTTGAAGTCAGCCTGGTCTACAGAGTAAGTTCCAGGACAGGCTTCAAAGCTACACAGAGAAACCCTGTCTCAAAAAACAACAATAACAGCAACAACAAAGTTTCAGTTGCATAGTTGCCAAGATAGTAGAAAGAATTCTCATATAATCTTCACCCAGGCTCCCGCAATTTTGACACTGTAAATAATCATGACATGGGTCATGATTAATTTCTCGTAATATCTAAATAATAAAGGCTGGACTTTAGAACATGGTGAGTTTTATGGTTTGAATGTAAATTCTCGTCCATGGATTCATGGTTTGAGCATTTGGTCTCCAGATGGGTGGAGTGTATCACAATGTTATGGAACCTATAGGAAGTGGAGCTTCACTGGAAGAAGTGGATCACTGGGGGTAGTCCTTGTGATTTTAGAATTGGTCCCTGCTTCTTATCTGTCATCTGATTCCTGCCTTGGACACAATATGCCTAGTCACCTCAGAGTTAAGCTGTCATGCTTTCCACACCACCATGCACTGCATCTCTCCAACCTGTAAACCAAAGTAAACCCTTCTTCCCTTAAGTTGCTTCTTTTAAATTTTTATTAATTTTATATTTTTAAATTTCTGTTGCTTGTTGTCAGAAGTTTAGACATAGCAAAGTGCAAAGCAACTAAAATAGTGTTATCAATACTCATAGAGCATATCATTAACAAATACAATCAAATTTGAACATCAGGGGCTTTCTTTGGTCTTTGCATCTGATCTTGCTATATATTGATGCGAAGGCTTCTGTTGTTCACATGGCTCCATGTGGACCTCATTCTGGCTTACTATTTCTTGTTAGTGCCAATAAATATCCTTGAATAATGTGTGAAGGTCATAATTGGAAGGTGAGATGCTACCCAGTGACTCAGTTCCTGCTGTATAATGCTGCTCATAGTAAGTGCAATCCCAACATAAAAAGACCTTGTATTTATAAACTGAGTTGAAGAGAAGACCCTTACCTTCTAAAGCTAGATGTTCGACTTATTTATTCTAGTACACCATAGAGTACAGTAGGCACTTGGCTGCCCTGTGTCAGTGTGAGTGTGAGAGACTGTGGAGATGCAGATGCAACAGGCTTTGCTTGGAGCCTGAGACTGTGCATTTCTAGTGAGCTCCAGATGATAATCACGGCTGTTGTTCCAGATTGCACTTTAAGTCACAAGGCTACAAGAATGGTGCTTTATTTGCCATGATTCCATTTTTGTAGATGCTAATAAAGGAACCATCTTTACCATAGTTGATGAGAACCTTAAGGCAGGCTGGAATCATATGAAGACTCTACCTGGTGCTGTCTTTTAGTATGAATTTAAATACTCGGCTTGTGTATTTCTCTTTGTACATAGTGATAATCTTCAAACAGTTAAATATTACAAATTATGTGTCTAACTTAAATGGCCCACTATGATCATTTAAGTCTCTGTGATCCTAGAGATGGAGTAACCCAAAATTCATGAAGCATTTTACCATGACAAGATGTAAGAAATGAATTTGTTGAATTTAACCTGAAATAATCCTTCACAGTCCCTTATTACATTAAGGACAGTACATGGGTGTAATGAATTATTTGCAATTGGAAATCTAACTTGACATTTCATAGAAGACTTATTTATTTTGATAATACAGGCTAAATTTTTTGAGATTTTGTGCTTCTTCAAGGCTAGGCTAACCTTGAACTTGCTTTATAAATAAGAAGAACCTTGAATTTATCATTATTCTGACCCCATTTCTTGATGCTGAAATTACAGGCAGGTACCAATACCAGGTTTATACAGCGCTGTGGATTGAACTCAGTGCCTCATGCATTCTACCACCAAGCTACATTTCTAGTCTCTCAGAGGTCAGTTGGTTAAGGAGATCACAATCACCTGCTATTACAGAAGATAAAAATGAGGTATTTTAGAATATTAAAAAAAATAAATCAGTCCTCAATGTCATCAAAAGAATTAGAGAATTAGCTTTGCAACTCCTTTAAAATTGTCAAGCAAGAGTGAACGTTTGACTAGGAACAGCTCATGAGCCTTGAAATAGAAATGACTATTCATATAAAAGCACAATTTAAATTTAGGGATAAAACAACTGTTTTCAATTCAGACATCATGGCATACTCTTGCAATACTAACACTTGAGAAGCTGATGCAGGAGGATGGAGAGGTTGAAGCCAATTTGGCCTACATAATAAGAGCCTGTCTACAAAGAGATAAATCAAAACACCAACCATTTTGCATCAGATATACTATAAATTTTGTGTGTTGGTATGTTTCTATTTATTTTAAAGGCTCAGAATTTTCAGGCCATATGTACCATATCTATTCTATGGAACCTATTAACCCCAACTAGGGATAGTAGAATCCCTGAAATAACTCAAACATCACAAAATGTTCGCGGCTAGCACACCTCAGAATTTATCCCTACAGTCACTCTGTTACCTGAGAATACTTCTAAGACTATCAAATACTTGAATATTATGAGAGGTAAGAACTATGCTCTAGGGGGCATTTATTGCTGAAATAAATTGAGCTGGATAATCATGTAAGAGTCTAGATATATTTGTGAGACAGAATGTGGGCCACTGACCATGACCAGTAATGGAATGAAATCACTCTAACAGGGCCTCCCTCTATTCAAAGAGAACAGTATGCTTGCTATTTAAAGCAAAGAAGGCATGGGGTAGAAATGTGAATACACAATGCTTATCTTACAGTTTCTCTAGGACAGGAGTTAGCACCAATGAGATGGCAATCAAATATTGTTGTAAATAAGAGGCTTTTTCTGGGGGTTAGAATCTGCTTTCAAGCAACTTCTGCTTATTCTTGGACATCCCTTCCTAATGCTGATATACCCAACATCTGCCTGCATGTTGGCTGGACACTGCCCTAAGGTTTCAGAGGCTACTGTCAGCTCCCTGACACATGACTCCATAAGTGGTTCACAACATGGATTTCCTTTTTTCACAGACAGTAAGAAAAGGTATATTGTCCTTACTGTAGAGGTGAGGAAACTGAGGCCAGGAGGATTTACCTAATTTGCTCTGTGGTTAACAGCATTAAGAACAAAGTCAAGAGTAAAATCCAAATCAGGATTCCCACCAAACCCCCCCTCTAAATTTCATGTTTACTCTTTATAGAACGCGGTTTTTGTTTGGTTGGTTGTTTTTTCTTGTTCTGCTCCTTTTTTCTCCAAATAAATCAGGATTTTCTGCCCAGTCTGCAGTGGTGGTTCCTGCTATGGGCATTATACCACTCAGCTTGTTAGACATTCTTCAGTCTCCATCCACAAAACAGTGCTTGGCAAGCTGTGTTTTCCACTCAGTTGAGGCACATCAGTTTCATGTTCTCATGTGTACTAAACGACAGCCCACACCCCTTGGAGTGGCTGGCAGACAGCTTAGCAGTGATCGTTATGCAATGAGTTTCCATATGATCCCCTTTCACAAGGACACAGATCTTGGCATTTGACAGTTAGTAGCCATCTTGAACAGAATCTTATTATTGACCATAATCTTCTAGTCATGGGGGTAAGGAAAAGTAAAGCAAAATAAAGAGCATTTCACTCCTGTCACCAGGGAACTATAGGTTGCTTTCTTGGTTTCCTAAGGTGTGACGGTATTGTCCACTGTCTCATAGTGATTCCACAGTGGATTACTTTTGTTAATTTTGGTATGCTTTACTGTATCTTTGAGGAAGATTTCTTTTTCTTTTAGGTTCTTGCTAGTTGAGTGTGGTTAGAGAATCAGTGATGGAAATTTGAGAGTTTTCTTTAAAAAACACATTAGGAGAGAAAAATATTTAGTCAGCTTTCCAATGTGGAAATGAGCATAAAAAATTGCTGTAGCAGGTGTTTCTCCTGTATTTTTATAAAGAAATTCATACTGCTCATGTTCCTCAGAAGTAGAACCAGAAATGAAGTGTGAACAGAAATTCCTTTTTTTTTCTTTAGGGTTTATCACATCAAAATGGAAAGAATGGCAAAACTTGTCTATAGTCTGAATGGTACTCTCTTGATACCATGCAGTCCTACTTTGATTGCCATTGTTAGTCTAACTAAATTTATTTTCACTTAATAGGTAGTAGGGTCTGTATTGGGCATATTTATCCAATGTTGCAATGACGTATTTTAGACTCTTATTCAGCAAATATTCTCCCCTCCATACTCACTGCCTTATTACCTCTGTAGGAGTACATTTTTCTACATCATTGGAGTTAGCTATGTGGCCATGGTGGGTCAATGGACTACTTTGCAGAAAAAGGAATTAGTTTAGTTTTGAGGCTAAATCTTAAAACCAGTAAGCCCTATGGGAGCTTCTGACTTCAGTCAAGAGAAGTGTATGCTCAGTATTTGTCTCTCCTCCAGCTTGACCCTAGATGATGGATGGAGCACATCAGGACTCCACCTGCCACCTGATACAAGCTGCCTGGGCTACCTGCAGGTGTGCAGAGCAAAGCCATTGATGTGCAAAGCTACTGAGATTTGGTGGCATCGTATTCTCTAGCTAGTATAGAATTTCTAATGCTAACATGGTCCTAGGTCACCACAGATAATCTCCAGCTCTTCCTCATCCCATGACAAGAGATCCCAAATCCGTTGTTCTCTGTTGGAGTCCAAGAATTTGCATCTGTCATAGGGTTCTTGATAATGCTAATGTTTCTGATTCAAGGGTCCATTATAAAACAGGGACTACTAATAATATTAACTGTGTTTCAGCAGCTCATGCTGCACATTTAGAAGTGGCTGTGCTCTTAAATTGCAATCACTTTTTTATATAAAATAAAGTGATATAAGCTATGAACAGGACCAATTACTTGAGAAAACAGGCTTTAATGAAGAGGATACAAGCAGTGTTGTTGATAGGGTGGTCAAATGATGAAGAAGATAGTCATGTGATAATGATTTTACCTCTGAAAGAATGGCATACATGGCTGTAGAGGCAACAGTTTAGGGAAGTAGCTCACACATATTCAGCCATACTAGGGAGGAGGCTGGCATATAGACAAGAATTTTGCTTTTGTTAAGAAACATTCAAATGCCTTCTAATTTTAAGATATAGAAGCTGAGATTAGAACATGTAGATTTATCAGAACACACTTGAAGTATACAATAACAAGTGAGAATGTAGGCATCTTTACATTAGTTTGAAGGAAGAACAAGTTAAATATTCATCTGGAAGTTTTCAAACATCTGTAGACTTGGCCTCATGTTGAGTCATCTGAATATAATAAGTATGTAATGTGGAAATAGGAAGAGACAAGTTTAAAACATGAAGTGTTGCATCAACATGCATATTCTGCTCTCAGTGAATATGAGGTCCCAGTGGCCTGATGCCGTTGATAGAGCAAGAGGCAGTAAGCTGGTAACAGCTTGGCCAGGCACAGTTTCCTAGAAAAGGGAGACTGATATGCATCCATAGTGACTCCTCCAAAGGCTCAAATTAGTTGTGTAACATAGAATATTTGATAGAAGTCACTTTATAGGTAGAAAGCCAATTTGAATTTTGAACTAATATTATCCTCATTCATATTTATCAAGGACCTGTTTTGTTTTCAATGAGGATAATATTAGACCGTACTGATACAACTCAAGACTTACCTCCTGAACTTTAGCAGAGTGACCCTCAAACTTCACAACATATTAGAATTTTTGTACAAGGTCCAAACATCTGGATGCCAGCCCAGACTAAGTTCATCAGGGGTAGAACCCAGTATCTTTGGGGATAAGACCCAGATATTGAGATTTTTCTTTTCTTTCTTCCTCCCCCATTCCCCCCAGTTCTGAGGGACTTTCAACCAGCATGCTTGTTTGGAGGAAAGGATTCTCCTTAGAGATTCAGAGGGGCACTTGCTCTAGAGTGTTGGCTTCACTTGGGAACTAGAATTCTCAAGTTAAAATGCTTCCAGTCCCACTCTGGACTCACTGAATCAAAATCTATTTTTGGTGTAGGTTCCAGGTGATTAACTTGAACACCCAGATGTAGATGGAAGTCACACTGGGAGACTGAAGATTTCCATCTGTCCCGAGATCTAGGCGACCAAACACATCCCTGACATGAAGCAAAGAGAATCTTGCTGAAACTCCTGCCCTGAACTCATCAACAAGCTGAGCACTGGTTCCTTCACCTCACTCACCGTCTTTCTTTGCTTCCTGTGAGAAAATCTGAAAGTTTCAAGTGAAAGAAAAGAAAGGCAGGGGGTGTGAAAAGAAAGGCAGGTGGTGTGGGGAAAGAGAATAGGAGGGATTTTCATTAGTACTCATTTCTCATTTTAACTTAGAAATTGACACAGTGTTAGGCACCATGGATGAGTAGAAGCAAAACTCTACTTTCTTTCCATCGCTTAAAGGAGGAGAAAAGAAGTAGTTTGAATCATGTTAAGGTCAGAAAAACAGGGGGTGGAGGTTCATGTATCTCAAGAGTCACCAGCATTTTCTTATAATAACCCTGACAGATAGTTATTAATTTTGTATCTGTGTCTATATGGTCCCTGTTACTACTACTGACATCTGCTATTATAGTGAAAAAAACATAAACTATAGGTGTGGTTATGGTACGGTAAAATTTATATTCAAAAGGAGGCAGCTATTTTGCTTCTATGAATGTACCAAAAGCAACTGAAAGTAGGTACTCAATTATACACACATTAGTAGTAGTAGCACTATTCGCAGTACTCAAAAGGTAAAAACAATCTAGTTCATGGAATGATGAATAAATAAATTGTGTTCTATCTACTCAGTAGAATAGGGGTCAGCCAAAAGAGAAAGTATATGAAGCTCAAAATAATTATGTTGAATTGCAGGAGCCATATATGAAAGTTTGTGTGTTGAACAATTCCATTAATATGAAATGTTTCTGGTAGGTAAACCTGTAGATACAGAAGGATAGGTGGTTGCCAGGGGATGGAAAAGGGCAGAGGGAGCATAATGGCTTGAGAGGTACCAAATATAGGAACTAGGTTTGGCCCATGGGCTTTACTTTTCCTGGACTTCATTTGTACCTTAATCTGATAGCTGATAGAGTACCTCTGCCAAAAATCAGCTTGCAAGTTTTCTATGTCTAAAATCATCACAGCTACAAGGTGAAATTCTAGACAGTCTTTCTCCTTTCAGCTCTGATTCCTCATCCCTCCATAGTCTCTTTGCTCCTGAGCTGGTCCTGTCTTCTCCAGCTGGGAACAAATTTTCATATCTTCTTAAAGCAGTAGCATAAGGGCTGTGTAGGCTGTAAGAAGTACTTTGTAGACGGCTTCTTTCTCTCATGGGCTCTTCATATCCAACATCTCTTCCCAAATAATGTGGCTTGGTACTTCCATTTAGCGAAGTTTCACAACTTCACCTTAGGCAGTTTTTAGCCTTGGAAACTACTGTGCCCTGAGAGCAAAAAGATGACTCTTAACAATCCAAAGAATATTTTTTTTTGGTTTTTTAAGACAGTGTTTCTCTGTAGCTTTGGAGCCTGTCCTGGAATTAGCCCTTGTAGACTAGGCTAGCTCAAACTCACAGAGATCTGCTTGCCTCTGCCTCTCGAATGGTGAGATTTAAGGTGTACGACACCACTGTCTGGCTATAATCAAAGGACTCATGATAACTCTGTGTTATCATGAAGAGATTTCCTATTTTATATATTCCTAAAGGGATCCTAAATTCATTCCTGTTTCTTCACCAACAAATACTAGTGCACAGAATATTGTTAATATCTAATGATGACTGGACAACTTCAAGCACACTGAGTGAGTAATCAATGCAGAACAGAGTCTGGTGAAATAAAGGGTCTATTCTACTTTGATGGTCTCTGTGCATCACTTGATACTTAGCTTGAATTTCCATAGTCTTTAAAAGGCATCTAGTTTTACATCATATATTAAATAATTTAGTGTATGTGGAGCAACCATATACATGCTATGCTGATAGAAATATTATCAGATAGAAGAGTCTTAAGAGTCTAAGGAAAACAACTTGGGACTTTATATTAGGATTTTATTGTAAATACAGTAATGTAAGTGTCTTTTTCATACTTGTGAATAAGGTCATTCTCCCCATAGTTGTTACTAAAACAATATAGGCTATATTGTGTTGACAAATAAACCTTGAAATAGTGGTGACTTAATGTGATAGCACTTTATTTCTCAATTACTACAAAAATAGATGATAAAGATCATTATATTTTCAGAGATTTCAATTAGTTTATCATTAGGGACATAGTTTCAGTTTTAGATTAGTGTAGTAATAACCTCACAGTGAATAATGTTTTTGTAATTGCTCCCCCAACACAAACCTTATTCAGAATGTTCAACTCTGATTCCTTCTGATGAAATCTTCTCTACCATATGGAAAAGTTCTGGCTAGTCTGCTAGATGATGAAATCACATGGAGTAGAGATGAACCTCTGCAACCGAGATTCCCCCTTCAGTCAATCCCATCGACCAGAACTGCGTGAGTAATCTTCTATAACCACCAATTTTGGTTTACAGAAGAAGTGTCCAGCTGAGACCCCTTTGGAAATGTTTAAATAAAATTGTGAGGAAATACAATATTTGTTTTGTTTCTGGCCACTTAGTTTTAGGTGGTTTGCTAGGCA
>LOJH01037483.1:2221-13293 GCA_001685095.1 Ellobius talpinus | reverse complement strand
AGCCATGCAAAAGCATCCTTGTTGAGCATGTTTAGGAAGCCATGCAAAAGCATCCTTGTTGAGCATGTTTAGGTAGGCATGCAAAAGCATCCTTGTTGAGCATGATTTTCAAGTCTCAAGAGCCCTACTAAGATGAAAGCCACAAAGGCAGGCCGTGACATGGCAGAAAGGCCCTTATCCAAAACACTTTCCATGTTTATAAACATATGATGGGCTATCCAAAACTTCCAGGCCCACAGGAACACGCCAGCAAGTCCATTCAAATGCCTGTTGACTTGCTTTTTCAGAGAGTTCCCCTAGAGAAAGTATACCACAGTGGAAGCTGTCAGAGGTGCCTACCTTGCTATCACAGCCTCCTGGGTATGAGTGGAGCTCTAGATCAAACGAAACCCCAACTACACATTAAACTCTCCAAATCCTTGCTGCAAATAGCAGGTCAGAAAAGGAAGGATCCGAGGCCCCTTGGGGTGAGGATGGAAAACACAGCATGTTCTGAACACTACTGGGTTCTGTGCTAAGAAAGCTATCATAAGGGCAGCAATGTGACCAAAGCTTTCAATTTCATAGCGTTTGATGGGCATCACAAATGATTTGTGTTCAGGGATGGATAAGGACCAGACAGAGTCTCACATTGTAGCTCAGGCTAGCTCCAGTGTCCCTGCCTCAGCCTCTTCAGTATTTGTGACTATGCCTGGATATACACTATATTCTTAGTCAGATATTGAAAATTGGCTGCCCTAAGACCAAATACACTTTGATGATATATTAGGTTTGCTGCATATTGTTAAGTCTGAATTTATTCCCTGCCAATCATTAAAATTTAAAATTCCTTCTAAAACACTAATTTTTAGCATCTCTGAAAAATTGCATCCATATAATTCAGGGTAATGGGTGTCCTTGCTAGACATTATAAGTACTTTCCAGTTCCCTGCTAGCTCAGCCCCACATCACCTGCTGACCTTATGTGGCTTTCTTTGAAGATATTTGGGTTTGGAACATTCTGGAGAATACTTATTACCATAGAAGTTATTTGTGATATATGAAGTTGAACTGAGTTGGAAAAATAATATTTATAATATTTCATAATCTATTGAGTATTAGGATTACTTGTCTTTGTTTATCTACATTTAAATTTTTCTATAACACATACACTTATGGATGGTCTGTAAATGAAAAATAACAAAGGTTACTATGTTAAGAATTCCTGGATCAAGAAACAATATGTAGCCAAGCACTATGTTACTAGCAAGAAAAACTTTAAGGATATGTTTTTAAATGTTTATTTTAAATGGAGTTGCACATTTAATAGAATGAATTTTATTCAAAGCAAATATAGCTCGGTAAGCTTCCATAAGCTTGGCATAAGCCTAAAATCCTAGCAACATGGGAATTTCAGACAAGAAGATCAGAAGTTCAAGGCTAGCTTGAACAATTTGGGCAGATTCTATCAATGGTCTGGGGGTATAACTCAGTGGTAGATTGATTGGCCTGCAAAAATGAAACAAATAAAAATCAACAAAACCTAACTAAAAAGTGTGTATATATACTTCTCTCTCTCACACACACCCTCCCAACCCCCCATTATATCCTTGCTGGTGTGTGTCCATGTATGTATACATATGTATATATAAACACACACATATATATACACACATGCACGTGAATATATGTATATATGACTGTATGTACATATATATGTATTTGAATGACAAGTACTTGGCGTGATTACTTTAAAGCACATTTTTTTAAAATGGTAAGAAATAAACTGGGATTTCTGACAAGGGATTTGGAATGTCAAGTCATCTAATTATTTTGTAAAGTGCTATAAAGAAATCATACCTCAGTAAGTCGGGATGAATCATAAAAACAAAAGCTGTCTTTTTAATGTGGAATATGAGGAAATTAAAGATGAAAGGCTTAAGAAAATGTTGATTCCCACTAGGAAAGGAAAGCCAAGAACCCCTGACTTACCTTTGGTATGTCCATACTTTCTGCTGTAATTCATAGACTTAGGGACACTATCATTGTATATTAGACAGGCTGTGTTATTGCTCTGTGGGAATACATGAGAATTATAATGGCATAAGTCCTCTATTTTCAATTACTCTCACTATTTCTATCAGCTTCCCAGGCTGCAGCAGAGAGCTTTCATTAGTACACATAAGAAATCACCCACAGGAATATGAACTCTGTGACATGCAAGACGGAGGGAGAGAAGCCCATTTTCACTCATACAGATTTTATGTGTGTATGTGTACATGCATATTTGTGTGCATGGTGTGTGTGTGTGTGTGTGTGTGTGTGTGTGTGTGTGTGTGAGCTAGACAACAACCTTGGGTATTATTCCTGGCCTAGAACTAGCCTAGCTCAGTAGAGTGGTTGACTTGCCAGCAAACCTCAGGGAGTCACCTGACTCCACTTTCTCAGCTCCCAGATTACAGACATATGCCACTGCCTGGCTCTTTTAGCCTCATGTGACAGGAGCCCTATGTGGTCTGTGTGTGAGGATGACACTTCCATTTCCCTTGGTTGTTTTGGAAGCAGGGATCTGATTAAGCAAGCAGTGAATGATAAAAGGGTGCAGAATTGTTTGTTCAGGAAATAAAGCTGGGATAACCAAAGATTACACCTGGGGTTTTTCCCACTGATGTTGTAGGTGCAGAGTGGAGCAGGTCACTGGGATCTCATTGCCTCTGCCTGGGTCGTGCCTCACTGCCTTCACGTAGCTTTGCATTTAATCAGGACTCATTACTTGCTCCCCTTCCTCTCTCATATGAGCATCGTTTTCCCCCAAACCATTTCTTAGTGCCACGTTGACACTTAGAAAAGATGGTGAAATTTAATGTGTGATACTGGATTTCTTCTGGTGAGATTCTCCAAAGAGGTTGCTTAACCTCTAAGTGGGAGGAAAGCTATTGTTTTGGTAGCGTCTCCTTGTCATGCTTTGGGAATGTCTTTTATTTGTTCTGGGTGGTTCCATTTCATTGTGTCACGATGCAGTGACTTTTAGTGAAACCAGTGATGTTGATATTGAAAAAAAACTCAGTGACAAAAGCAATAAGGGAAACTCATTTTCTAAAAACAAAACAAAACAAAACCAGTCCCTGCGCCCCCATGCTTTCCTCAGATAGAAAAGTCAATAACGGATCTCTTGACATTAATTATTTGAGGTAATCCAAAAGCACTTAAAAATGTTCGGTATAGTTTTCACTGCTCTGTTTTGGCCTTCTGGGAAGTAAGCTGTTTTCTTAGGCTTGGGCTTTTTGTTCATTTGTTTGTTTTTTGTTTTCTGTATGATCAACCACAGCAGTGAGAGAATGGTAAAGCATCACCCTTGGCCTGAGAACTCTGACGGGTACTCTGAGCTGGCACTGACCGTGGCCACATTGCCATGTGTAGTAAGTTGACCTAGCAAAGACATTTACTTTTACAATAGATGATATTTATTATTACAACAGGGTGTGTAACAGACAGCTATGGTTAAACTGACTGTAGCCCTGGTGAGGAAAGATGCTACTGAAGAATGGAAAAGATCACAGAATAGGCAGGATAGGCCTGGCAGCGTAAACCTGTGGTTACAGCCTTAAGGAGGATAAGACAGGTGGATCATGAGTTCAAGACTAGCTGATAGCCTCGGCTACACAGGGAAGCCCTTTCTCTTAGAATGTGGGGGCGGTGGAGGGGGTGGGGGTGCATTTAACCAAGCAGGCAAATGTGAAGGCAGAAGTTGATTGGTGGGGGTGTGGGGGGAGGTCTTCCATTACTTCTCCATTTTATTTTGAGATAGATTCCCCCACTGCATAGTGGAAAGGAGGTCTCAGTTTCAGCTAAGTTGGCTGCCGTCAAACCCCATCGATCTGCTTGTCTCCACCTCCAGTACTGATGTTGCAGGCATCCACCAAACTTGTCTTTGAGGGTCATCTCCATGGGCCCCAGCTCTAGTCCTTTAGCCCATGTTAAATGCTGTCTTGATCACTGGATGTTGGACTGAGGGGTTTATCCTCTGACCCTAGTCTAGCAGAAGATATAGTTAGACAAGGATAAGCCACTGCAGGGTAATTTAATTATTAAGGGATATGGAGGGTCATTATTTGAAAGAGTAAAAGACTGGGAACAATTCCAAGTGTAACCAGACCATTGGACTCAGTCCCCGTGACATTTGTGATAAAAGATTAGTCTGATCTTACATCCCACTATCAGAAGATCAATACCAGGTCAAAGGGTAGAGAAGATAGTTCTCTTTCACTGGGGAAGGTAGTTCTGCCTTCCAAAGAACACCCAGGCACAACCGTGTGCCATTTACTCTGCTGCTTTCTTTTGAGCCAATCAGATACGGGAACCAGTCCCTTTCCTGACATTTTCCTGTCTAGAGCCAAGCGCTTGAAGCCCTGTATGTGTGTGGGTTTTACTCACACGGCGAAGGCTTTTCCACTGTCCTTTTGCTCTATCCCAGCCTCCCTTTTCTTTCTCTCGCACTCTTGAACTCCTTACCATCCTTTAGTTTAGGGTAAAGGTGGGCAAGATTTTAGTCTGTAACCCAGACGAGCCTGGAGGCCACTTATATAGCCCAGGTGGGCCTTGAACTCACAGCGATCCTCCTGCCTTGGTGATCTTCCTGAGTGTTAGGATTATAGGTGGGAACCATACCTGACCCTTCTCCCTGTTTTGGTTCTGCTAAGCAGGTGTAGTACCTCCTTTTTCCTAGGCTTGGACTGTCTTTCATGCCCTGAGATCATTATTGGAATCTGCCAACCTAAATATCAAACGGTCATCTACTCCAGCTAAGGGGAATGACAGTGGCTTGACAATGTTATCTTTTTCTCTTCTCCACGCCAGGAGTCCCTGGGACAGAGAAGAGAGCAATGTAGGGGTTATTTTCTCACTTACGGCCCTCTGTTCCAGGTTCCCATCACCTTGGGACGCAGAAGTGCTCAGTCAGTTTTCATTTTACATAATGGCCTGTTTATTCAAAAACTGGGTTGCTATTGAAATGAAATCATTTTGAAAAGCACCTGCCACAGCATTTTGCTCATCACATGTACTTAAACAGGGCTTGGATTCATTTTAACTGTGCAGTTTTGCTTCGAGGTTGCTTTTAATAGCAGGCAAATAAAACAAGCACCCAGCCACCACCACACACACAGTGACGTCTCCTGAGAGAATGTTCAGGTAGACTCAGGTAGACTGGAGTAGCCTTAGGTGGCATCCTACTACTGTTTTGAAAATAATTAATTCAAAGGAAAACCCAGAGGGGTTTTTCCTTGGATCCCTAGCACTCATCAACACCGTGATTCAAACAGCCCAAACTCAAGGCCTGATGCTCAAAGACCCCTGACTGCTGGACAGGGCTCTTACCCCATGCATAAGAGAGGACGTGCTGAGCGAGTTGGCCGAGATCTGACCGCCTGAAGACTTCGGTAAGCCGTCATTTCACATCTTGCCTAGTGATACTATTACACTTGGTGCCACATTGTGAGAATTTTTGTTTGTTTTAATCAAAGGTAGTTAGCTTAGCAAGGACTTATATTTCCTGAACCTTCCTGGTTCGCTGGTTCCCTTTGCACTGATTAACTAATTGTGTCAGGTTGTGAAGTTGAGTTCCCACCAATAGGATGAGACACGGTTGCTATCTCGTCACGGATGAAAGATGGAAGCCGCCTTGGCTAAGTATGCTGGCTAGCCC
Organism: Ellobius talpinus; assembly: GCA_001685095.1. Lineage (NCBI taxonomy): Eukaryota > Metazoa > Chordata > Mammalia > Rodentia > Cricetidae > Ellobius > Ellobius talpinus. The sequence goes on along the minus strand of LOJH01037483.1, from coordinate 7,610 downwards.
AGTTTGGGTCTTAGTACACCGTTTTCCTTAAAAGAATTGCCTTGCCAGGCTGCTTTTGCTTAGTCTGTGTATTCCTTAATATGTTACTGAGATGATTCTTTGTTTTTAACAAAGTGAACTGACAACTTAGTATTGGTATAGATTATGATGATGTATTTCTTAAAGCCTTAGGTTGATTCGGTTGTCCTGGCCTAGTTCTGAGCGAGTTTATCTCAAGTTTCTACAGTTAGGGGTTAGGGAGGTGTGTTCAATATATATATTTATATTTCAAAGATGATTTTGGATGAAGATTTAGATTTTGTTTACATCCTTTCTATGATCTCCACAAGTGATGGACCGTAACCTACCTTGGAGTTGTATGCTTCGTACAGCGGCTCCAGGGTCCTTCCCAAAATACTTTTGTTGTTGTTGATCAGATGGTTGCTCTTCTTCCATTTTTTTGTTAAGGAGTCCAGGTACAGGTACTCCAGCCCTGTCCTGTTCTTGTGAAACACTTTGGGCACCTTATAAAAGATAACCCTAACACAGCAAATAGTTCAGAGTTGTTATCATTCGTCTGATTTCCTGTTGGCAGTCTATGTTACCCACATCAATAAACCATTCACTGTATTTCATAGGAGGCCTCTGAGCAAAGGGACTACCCAAGGCTTCTGTCCATTTCTCTGTCCCTCTTTTTACCTTTCTCCCCGGGAAGGCAAGCTTGGTATGGGTGGTATGTTCTAAGTCTTAGAATCTAAGATATCAGTTGGCCTAGTGACTGGGGCCCCTGGAATGAAAGCTCATGTGTGTTGAGAGTAAGTCTGTCTCTCTAGTGTCTGCATAGCCCCCGTGGTCTAGGTCTGTACTGTGATTCACTCTGTGTTTCTTGGGGTCACTCTTGCCACAGTGCTTAGCCCCTGGTCTCTTGAGGGCTAGTCAGATGAATATAAGCTCTAGTTGTGAGCTTTATCTGGGGTGGAGCCTTTCTCCAGTTTGGTCCTGAGCAACTTTCTACAGCTCAGTTTATCAGAATGTTCTGGATGGAAGATTTGCTCATCAAGGGTTTGAAGCAGGCCTCTTCCTATGTCTGTGGTCATTCCGTTTCTTCTGTCCTTTGCATATCTCACCATGAGAACAAGTGGTTAGGCCTATGTAGTGTTCAGTCATCCTTGGGCCACCCCAAGAAAGCCAGGCTTTCTCGAGTGCTCTAGTCCCATTGTGACCAAGGTCTACTTTTACTGAGCTGGCCTGTGTCCTGTAGGCATCCTCCTTTTAGATGCCAATAGTAATCCAACGTTGTGGCCATCAAAACTGTCTCTAGACCTTGTCAATAGTCTCCCAAGAGCAAATTTGCCATACTTTTAAAACTATTGGTCTAACCAAATGCATAACAACATGAAACACTGTATTTAACCCCAAGAGACTCAGCAAGCCAAACACAATACATACACCATCACAATGCAACAGCCTGTCCAAGAGCACCACACCCCTCACATGTTCCTCCGCAGACTTAGACTTCAGTTCCAGTGTTCTGCCTTCTTATCCACAGGTCCAAGTCACCACACGTGGAAGGAGATACACTGACTTTGGGACAGGTCAGCAATTTCTCTGCTAAGCCGCTATGCCTGTCTTTTTGACATGTATTACTGAGAAATAAACCCATTCGGTTGTGGGGAAAAAATTCTACCAATCACAATTTGGCATCCTTCCCCCTCCCCAGCAGGGCAACTGAAGATTGCTACCACACCATGGTCACCTAGGTGATAGTGGTACTTTGAGTTATTTTTCCTGGGTGACCATTTCTGTATGCAGTTTCTAGCCTAGAAGTCTAGGTTGAGTTAGATACCTAGACAAAAGAATGGCCAGAAGCATCCAGCTCTACATTTTTGAAACCAGGTTCATAGTATTTTGCTCCAAACCTATTCATCCACAGAACATCTACTCTCAAAAGCTACCCACCCCAGCTGCCTCCTCACCTTCCATCTTTACAGGCTATTCTTGTGCCTTTGTTTCCACTGCCACCTCTTTACCTGAGGTCTGTACATACTGTGGACTCCTTTGCCTGTGATACTGTTAAAGTCTTTTTATTCTGTGGTTCTTGACTGATTCTCTACCATCTGTGTTTTGCACCTACAGCCATACATTGGATCATATCTCAACCTTGTTTCAAGTCCTTAAGTAGCTCCCTTTCAACATCAGGTTCAAATCTCAATGCACAGTCCACGAAGCCTGGCCTCCACCTCCCACGGCAATTTCACCAGTCCCACCTCTGCACATCCTCCTCAGTGTCAAGCAGTGTGACACCAAACTTTCCTTGTCACCTCCTGATTCTGCACTAATCCTTTGTTCCTCCACTGGCCTGAGAGGCCATGGCATCTTGCTAGTATTTTTAAAACAACTTCTTAATTATTTTTAAAACATAGTCCAATGTTAAAGAGGCTCAAAGAGGCCTTCTGGGCTGTGTGTTACCTAACGGCAGTTCAGTCTCTTTCTACCACACACCCCAAGAGCACAGACTGAGTCTCCAGAGAACTGTTTGGAGCTTTCTCAGGGGCAACTCACCCACTCAGCAACCAACTCTACCTGGGAATTGAGCCCAGTGGCACACTTCAAGTCCTTTTCTTTTTAACTAATTAATTTATGCATCTATTTATTTAAAACAAGCTCTCATCTAAGCCAAGCTAGCCTAAAACTCACTTTGCTGCTAAGGATGGCCTTGAACTCCTGATGCTTCTGCTGGGATTACAGTGTGTCCCATCCTGCCCAGTTTATGCAGTGCTGGGGACTGAGCTGAGAGCTTCATGCATGCTAGGTAAGCATTCTGTCTACTCAGCCATATCCCCAGCTCCAGCCTGTGGCTCTTTAAAGGGAGGAAGGCAGGCGGAAGTTTTCCTTAGGTTTGTCACAGATGTGCTCCGATTTTCTATTTGCACAAACCCGTCATCCCATTTCATTTACCTACCAGTCCACAGGTTCACCATTTTCACTTCTGCAAGAGATTTCTGCCATGGCCAGGACCCCAGAGAGGGCAAAGAAGAGCAAAGCAAGAGCTGTTCTTAGAGGGTTTGCTGTCATTTTCTATCTGTTGCCAGGAACTCTGTCAAGTCTTTCTCAGCCCGTGCTGGCTCAGATGTGGGCTCTATTCTCTTTCGCGGTTCACTGTTCGGACATAAACAGAAAAGGCTGAGTCCCATATCACCTGATGGTTCTGTCACAACATTCCAGTGTGACTCCGGGTGCCTTTGTGCTTGATCATTGACTAGTTTGCAAAGTCATAGAAAAGTCTGGAGGGAAAGGGGTATTTATCCTGCTAACCTATGTAGTTAACTCTGGAGTGAATTAGAGTGTGTGAAGTGCATAGGAACAAGAATTCTTGACAAGTAGATGTTCAGTGAGGTGTATTCTGTGTTTCTTTTCTCTTCTGATTGATGATCTGTGAGCGTAAATGCATGTGATTCATACATTAGAAATGACAAAACATCATGCCTTATTAATAATTAGGATCTGTCACCTACAATAATCCCTGCCTTAAGGGAATAATTTCTGAAACAGTGCTCTGAAGGTCACTTTAAACGAAGAGCAAATTCAATTGCATTTTAGCAGAACATGTTGACATATCTTCCCCACACCCCTGGTTCTGACCACTCAGCAAGGAGCTTGGCTTTAAAAAGGCTGTGGGTCTGCTGTGCAATCAGGTCAATATTGACTGCCTACTCTTTGGGGATAAACAAAAACTCTATCAACCTCTCATCAACTCTTGCCATTCTTTCTCACTCCTGAAACTGAGGTTAGAGTTGAAGGCTGAAAGAAAATGGCCTATTACCATGGCGACCATGGAAAGGTGAGCTGCTCCATCCTGAGAGAGGGGGAGAATAGACAGACATACAGACATCTGCAAGGAATGTCTTTGCATACCCTGTGATGTGTGTATGTATGTGAGCTTCTGGGTGGTGGTCAAAAGTCCATGTTGGGTATTTGCCTCAATCATTCTATCTTAATTTTTTAAGGTAAGGTTTCTCAGTGGCCTGGAGTTCTCTAATTTGGTGATTCTTTGAGCCCGAAGAATCCTTGCTAGTGTTGGGATTACAGATGTTTGCCACCGTGGCTAGCTTTTAAAAATGTGGGTTCTGGGGGACCCAACTCAGATCCTTATGCTGTGTGGCAAGCACTTAAGAAATGAGCCACTTCTCTAGGCTCCCAGAGCCTACACTTTAAATAAGTTTATTCTTAGTGCAGGTACACTGTAAAATTTAATCACTGCCCTGAGGCCTAGCAGACGTGACATCCAGAGACCAACAGCTTTCTAAAAGGGGGCAGTAAGAATCAACTAGATCAAGAAACATTTTTCTCACCATTTCTGCATTTTGCTTTGTAGGTTATAATTGTGTGCATAAAATGATTTCAATAGCTGCAAACAATAAACATATTCATGGTGTGGTGTTTATTTTAAAAGAAAAATTAGTATCATTTACTTCTTTTATTTTATAAAACTTATGCAATTGAGCAATCAAGTATAGGATTTGTTGAATCATTCAGAGAACATGAGCAAATCATTTTCATTTATGTGACCTAAAGGCAGCTTTGCCGAATAGGCTAGAGAAGAGTTCCTGCTTTTTTTTTCCCTCCTTGTCATATACAGGGCAGGATGGTGATGATATTTGAGTGAGTGATCCTTAAGTTTTAGCCAAGCCTATTTCTACCTTCCTGTGAGTAGGCCGAAGGACAGCTGTATTTGGATGGCATTTGCTCAATCCACTTTCAGTTCAAGGTCTGGAAAGACGCTTTTAATAAACTTTCTTTTCTGGCGTCTCTGACTACCATGTGGTTGTCCTTCAACAAACAACTGTCCTTATGCAAACGCTTCATGATCGAAGGCTGTAACCAGCTGTTGAGGGTTTCTGGGGATTCCAGCATGGTCCCAATTCCTAGACTCCAATATATACTCCCCTTTTTTTTCTTTTCTTTTTACTAAAACTAATAAAGTGTTACTATGGAAAGAAACCTACATGTTGGGTGGATGAGGAAAATACAAACAGGACAGAGGCTTTGATCTCCTTGTAGCTGGAGATGACAGGTGGCCATGGCCAACTAGACATGGGTGCCGCTAAGTGAATTCAGCTCTTCTGTAAAAGCTTCAAGAGCTCTTATCCATGGAGCCATTTTCCAATGCCAGCATTTGATTCTTTATTTGGCTCTTTTCCATTCTAGGTTTTCCATCTCTAGCTCCTTTTAGAAAATTAATCTGTTACTTACTTATTCTATCTTTCCAAAATAACCAATTATTTCTTGAACTGTGTTCAGCAGATTCTTACCTGATTGTTAATTGTTAGACTCTTTCATTTTTTTCCATATGTCTGTTGTAGTGTGTGTGTGTGTGTGTGTGTGTGTGTGTGTGTGTGTGTGTGTGTGT
>LOJH01037482.1:0-12505 GCA_001685095.1 Ellobius talpinus | reverse complement strand
CTCTTCTGGCCTGCAAGCATACACATAGACAGAATATTGTATACATAATAAATAAATATTTAAAAAATTTCTGGTTTAAAACAAAACTGGAGGGTGAAGAAGGAGCTGTACTCTGCCTCCCTAATCAAACAGCACAGGTGTTTTCCAGGAAGGGTTCAGGACAGAAGTTAAGAACCAAGAAGTCCGGGAAGCTGTAGAGATGGCTCAATGGCTAAAAGCACTTGCTGCTATGGACATTTGAATGAAAACGGCCCCCATAAGCTCATGAATTTGAATTCTTTATCCCCATTTGGTGGAACTCTTTGGGAAAAATTAGGAGGTGTGACCTTGTTGTTGGAGGTATGTCACTAGGGGTGGGCTTTAGGGTTTCAAAAGCCCACACCATTCCCAGTTCTCTCAGGAACTGCTCCAGGACCATCCCTGCCTGCCTGCTTCTATGCTCCCCACCACAATGGTCATGGACTCTAACCCCCTGAAACTGTAAGTTCTAATAAACTCTGTTCTCTAAAAGTCACCTTGGTCACAGCACAGAAAATCAACTAAGGCACCGCTCTTTCAAATGACCTGAGCTCAGTTTCCAGCACCCACACTAGACAGCTCATAACCACCTGTAACTCCAGTTCCAGGGAATCACCACCCTCTTCTGGCCTCCAGATATCACATTCATGTGCCCAAACCCACACAGAGATACATAATTAAAATACAAATAACTAATTTTACAAAGAATATAGAGGTGTGACTCCCTCCTGGGCCTACTTACTGCATATCCTTTGGTGAGTCACACTGACTCTTGTTCCTTTACTGATACCCTCTCTACCCCTCAGTTTTACTATTCTAGAACATTGGGATGGAATGGGATGGAGAGAGCCTGAGGAGAGTGATCCCCTTCCAGGAACCCACAGCTTCTCAGCCAAGGACCCTGTAGCCTTTCTACCATCAGATGAATGACCCCACCACAGCACAAGCATCATGTGACATAGTCATCCTACGGTCAGATGAGTTACCCCACCACAGCACACCCTCCATGTGACATAGTCATCCTACGGTCAGATGAGTTACCCCTAGAGGAAGTCTTCCAGTTGAGCACAGTGGGGAAGAGGCCTGCTGGGGAGATAAAATGATGCACAAGTAAGCTACTGCATCCGGGGCGCTTCCTGACCACCTGCAAAGCAGCTCTTATCCCCCAATCCACCCCTGGGGCCTGCTGGGGCACAATCCTGACACCCATCCTAATAACCACACCCATCCAAACACCCACAACCACCCGAACACCCACACCCACCCAAACACCCACACCCACCAGAACACCCACAACCACCTGAACACCCACACCCAACCCACCCGAACACCCACACCCACCTGAACACCACACCCACCTGAACACCACACCCACCCGAACACCCACACCCAACCCACCTGAACACCCACACCCAACCCACCTGAACACCCACACCCACCCGAATGCCCACACCCACTGAACACCCACGCCCACCCGAACACCTACACTCACCCTTCTCTAGAAAAATGCAAACATGGGCAGAATGGGAAGCTCTGGAGTCAAGCAGTCTGAGCTTGAAAGAACTTCTGGAAGTTTCTCTGGGTACCTTGATGTACAGACAAGGAAACAGGTCATCAGGGAGATCCATCAAACAAACCTCCCAGGGAAATTAGTGGTATAGCAGCCGAAGCTAATCTCACTTTATACCTCACCTAACAGTCCCATGTCTGCAGCCAGGTCCTCCCAGCATCACCTTGGCCAAGTGGCCCCTCCTGGTACAGCACAGCCAACTGGGATCTGCCAAACGAGATGATATGGACATATTGAAGGCTCCTCTACCCATCCCTCCCACCCTTCTCAACAGGGCCTCCAGGATCTAAGACCACTGTAATCCCCAAGCTTCCAAATACCGGGTGCACTGCAGAAGCCCTGTCCGCAAGAGTGCAGCCTTTGGGGGATTTGGTTTGAACTGGGAGAAAGAGTGAAGGGACCGAGGCCCAGCTTTGGGTTCCTAGGGGATTGATTGGGGATGAAAAGGGCTTCGAGTGTCAAAGCCGGATCCAGCTCAGACATAAAACCCCATCCTTAGAGGCAGAACAGACAGCTATTTCAGTGGAGAGCTCCCAGGGTTTGTGTCCAGGCGTTTCACTGCTGTCCTCCTGAGCCACCCCTCTCCCCATGCCACTCTTCTGACAAGTTGCTAAGCAGGAGCAACTTGGCCTGCTAATTAAAAGTCTGGCCTTGTGCTGTGCTCTGAGGGAGACTATGCTTATCAGAGGGGCCAGACACCTAGCTCAGGTTCAGGGGCCACATTGTCTCTGTACCTGGTTCCCCTACTGGCTAGGCAAGCTTAAGACATGGCTTTACATCTCTCCGGTCCAGTTTCACCACCTGCAAAATGGCCAAATGGCTTCACCTATGCGCTGAGTTTTAGCTCTTAGATATATGGGGGTACGGGTGGAGCGGGATAATACATGCACCTGAGTGCAGGTGCTTGCAGAGGCCAGAGGCATCAGATCCCCTGGAACTGGAGTAATGGGTGGGCTGTGAGAAGCTACAAATGGATGCTGGGGACTGACCTCCAGTTCTCCGCAAGAGCAGCCAGGGCTCTTAACTGCTGAGCCATCTCTCCAACCCCTCCACCTCCTTTCCTTGGGATGTGGTGTGTGCATGCATATGTGCAGCCCAGAACTAAAAAAAAACTGTCTTCCTCAATCGCTCTCCACTTCAATTTTGGAGAAATTGTTCCTCACTGGACCTAAGGCCCTCCAATTTGGCTAGACGTCTGGCCAGGGAGCTCCAGGAACCTGCCCAGCTCTGCTCTGCCCAGCACTCGGGTCACAGATGCATGCCGCAGCACCCGGCTTTTTACTTTTCCCATGGATGCTAGGATCCCAAACCCAAGTCCTCATGCCTGCATGCCTGCACAGTAAGCCATTTACTTCCTGCACCATGTCCCCAGCACCATCTAAGGCTATCTTAAAAACATCTCGGTTTGCCTGGTGACGTGCCAGTGTTCTCTTCTGTGTATGCATCGCAGGCATGGCAGCAGAGCCTCGGGCATACTATCCAGGTCCACTGCCTGCTCAAGCTCTGCACACTGCCTGGGGCTCCAATTCCAGATGCGGCCATGCATTTCACTTATGTCCAGCTATTGGCATCCTCTCAGTGCCACAGATGTGTGCACAGATGTTCACATGCTGATGGACCTGTATGCACGTACAAGAGCTGACACATCGGCCCCATCCTGTATACACGCGCACTCACTTGCTAAGTAGAGGCACATCCACATCTCGCCAGACCACACCCACCAGACAGAGAGCCCTTACCCAGGAGACCCCAGCTGCTCCTTCTGCTCTAAGCAGATCAACCAGCCTCCATGCCTGAGAACTACGTTTGGGCAGTGTCAGAGTCCCCAGTGTGCACTCAGCATCCCTCCTTCCTGTCCTGGGGTATTGCCTCCTCCCCCTCCTGCTCCCAGAGCCCTGGCTCCATTGATTGGCCTTGCAGCTCAGCAGCCAGAGATGTGCCCCAGCTGGAGGAAAGCACTTATAATTTATGGAGTGTCTGATTTTTAATCAGTTTTTTGTTCCTGTGCTGTAATTGTCCTAATTAGATATACATATTTTGATGAAGGTTTTTCCAAAATAAAAATTGTAATCGAATCTTGCTTGACATTCTTTACACCCACTCGCTTGTATCCAGACTTGCAAGCAGCCGTCCCCAAATCAGGCATGGGGCTTGGGCATCTCCACCTGCCTTCTCTGGGCCACTATACAGCCATTCTGTTGGCCCCTGTGAACTAAACGATTGGTCCCCATTAGACAGGGCAGTTTTCTTTGATCTGGGTTTCCAAGGACTCCATCAGGATGGGGCAGTGTTCTCCATCACTATTGCCCCACCCCAGGTGGGTTGGCAGGATCTCCTTAGCTACCTCCGAATGGCTAGGCATTGCTGCACCCTCTCTGCCTGAGCTCCTGCCTATGGAGACCCTGCCATCTCCATAAAGACCAGAGGGCAGGGGCTGGGGAGACAGTTCAGCGCTTGTCAAGACCTATAGACTTGAGTTCAATTTCCAGTACTCATAAAAAGCTAAATGTATGGTATATGCTAATAATCCCAGCCCTAGGGAGGCAGAGATGGCACAGCCCTGGGTAGATCCGTGGGGCTCATTGGCCAACCAGCGGAGCCTAATCAGCAAGTGCTAGGTCCCCAAAACATAGGGTGGCTACTTCTGAGGAAGAACACTCATTGTTGTCCCAGGCTTCCACATGCTATGCCTACACACACACACACACACACACACACACACACGCACACACACAATTTTGACCAATATCAAATTCCCATCACAATCCCCACTGCTTATCCAGAGTCTAAGTGTGCAGGACCCTGTGTTTTCCACACATTAGCCCTAATCTGCACAATAACCCTCCAAGGAATTTCACGAGGAAGAAATCAAGACTTGGAGGAGGTAATTTGCTAGCTCAAGGTCACACAGCAGTAAACGGAATATTACCAGCTTTTTAGCTACAACTGTGGGAAGCAAAGTTTTCCTTCTGGAAGAGTCCAGGAGGTGGCCCTTCTGAAGCCCCTCTGTATGAGAGACTCACGTAGCTTATCTCAGCCCTGGACCCCAGGATTAGTGTGTACCTGACCTTGATTAACTTAGGATGTGAGGTTCTTCCTAGGAGGAGACTGCAGTACAGACCTCATATGTGACATCTGGTGTGTGCCTGAGATCTGGACACCTGCATCCAGGTATCAATGTGTTGCCAAGATGTCAGTGCTTACACCAGCTGGGGACTATGGACAACTGACTTGAGGGGGTCCCACGGCAAACCCGTGCTTGTTAGGTGTGTGTGTGTGTGTGTGTGTGTGTGCATGTGTATGTGTGTGTGTGTGTGAGAATGTGCATGCACATACATGTGCACATGAAGGACAACTTGATTCATCCTTAGTTTCCAACACCCCAGTTTTGATTGTTTGCTTGGTGGTGACAGTGGTGAGATAGGGTTCCTTACTGGGACTTAGTGCTCACTAACTAGGTTAGACTGGCTGGCCATTGATCCCCCTGCATCTACTTCCCTAGTGCAAGCCCCTGGGACCCGCCTACTTCCACCCTTCCAGTGCTGGGATTACAGACAAGATCCATTGCACCCAGCTTTTTCACATGGGTGGTGGGCTACAAACTTGGGTCTTCATTTTCATAGCAAGCGCTTTACCCACTGAGCCATCAGTCCAGGCTATACCCATCTTTTTCGTGTGGGTGCTAAAGCTTGAACTCAGGTCCTCAAGCTTGTACAGCAATCACCCCTGAACTATTTTTATGTAGTTGATTCAGTCCCAAACCTACCAAGTCATATTATGCTTGGGGATGTGGGGCCCCTGGGACTCTAAAAGCCACATTTCTCCTTGAGGTCCTGCCAGTAGAAGCACTAGATACCACTGAAAGGCAAGTGCCACCATGATGATGCATCATCACTGTCACAGTGGAGCTGGCTCCATTCTCAGTCACTGGTCACAGCTGACAACCTTCCTTTCCTGTATTACCTACTCTCAGAACTTTATCATATTGCAGAACCCTTATGGTTCCCTATACTCATTTAAACAAGTCCTTCTATTAAATTCTTTCTGTTAAAGTATCTGATGTTTGTGTTAGATGGCATTATTCTTGGGGAGATATTGACAGATATCTGTCTGACCACAGACAAAGTAACAATACCTCCAAAGTTCAAATTGATGAGCCAATGAATTTATTGGGGTTACTTACAGGAGCATGGACACCCAAAGACAACTACATCACGAAAAGTCTACCCCAACATTAGTGACGGGTTCGTGAAAGCAGAAACCCTTGAACTCACTATGTAACTTACAGCAGCTCATCCGATTTGAGTCTCCTCAGCTGTCCTTACTACTTATATAAACTTGAGAAGGGAGGAGGTCTTGTGCATCTGGTCAGTTTCATGGACTTCCTGAGACTTGTGAGTTGTTGTTTACTTCTTGAGCCTCCCTTTAGAAATTCCTGAGTCCTAATGAGCTTCTCTCTAGTATGAACTGCTTCAGCAGAGAGGAAATGGCCTCCAGCATATGGTTTCAAACTTTGACACTGCAGGGTAAGAGCATGGTGCCCAGTTCTAAACTGGTAAAGGTTTATTGAGAGAAGAAGCAGTAGCCACACCTACAATGGAGGCAAGGTTTCCCACTGTGTTGGTTAATTTTGATTGTCAACTGATAGGATTTAGAATCACTATGGAAACAAATCTCTGGGCATGCCCCTTGAGGGATTTTCTAGATTCGGCTAACAGAGATGGAAAGATCCACCCCAAATATGGGCAGCCTCATGTCACAGTCGGAGGTCCTAGGCTGAAGAAAAAAAGAGGAGAGGGCTGAGCAGCAGTTTCCCGCCCCCTTTCCCCCTCCTTCTTGACTGTGGATGCAATGTGACTGTGGATGCAGCTGCCCCAAGCTGTTGCCATGGCTGCCCCACCATGATAGCACATATCCTCTCAAACTGTGAGCCAGAATAGCCCTTCTCTCGTTCAAGCCCCTTTTGCTAGGCAATCTGTCACAACAATGAGAAAAGTAACTCTGTTAGATAGTTTGCTACAACAAAAGAAGTTAGTAGGATACCTGCTGACCCGCTGAGTCCAGCAAGGGGACAAAAGAGAAGGGTGCCAACCCCACCTACAGACCTAGCACACTCTGTCTGGAAGGATGAAAGATGAATGGATGGATGGATGCATGAACGAACGAATGAATGAATCCAATCTTGCTTGACATTCTTTACACCACTCACTTGCATCCAGACTTGTAAGCAGCTGTCCCCAAATCAGGCATGGAACCATCCATTCTAGACTAGCCATAGCATCTCCCTCCTTTAGTTTTTAATTTTTTTTATTACACTTATTTACTGGGGGCAGGGCACATATATCTGGAGGAGGTCAAGGAGCAACTTCTGAGAATCTGTTTTCTCCTTTCACTTCATGGGTCCTGGCAATCAACTTCAGATCACCAGGTTTGGCAGGAGTCATCCTTGACCACTGAGCCATCTTTCAGGACCAGCATCTCTCTCCTCTTATAAAGACCAGCACGGCCCAGACAGACCTTAAGTTACCCAGCAAATCTAGTTCAGTAATGGTTACAACTAGAAGCCTAATTGATATGTGATATAATTTGATCCTGAAGGAGGGATAGGAGCAATATTTGGAACAGGACAATGAGCCTGTGGTATATGCTAATTAGGGTAATTGATGCTGGCAATTGATCTCTGAATTGTGGCTTAACACAGATGAGGTTTATTCCTTATCCAGCTGAAGGGGAATGTAGATGTTATGTTCAATCAGCTCTTCTGGGAGACTCTGCCCCAAGTGGTGACTTGGGGACCCATGTTCCTTCCATCTTGAGATCTACTGTCCCTAGAACATCCATCAAGTCGCCTGTTGGGTTATCAGAGCTCAGGCAGGATGCAGTATCTCCTACGTGATGCTTAACCACTTTGACTTAGAAATTCCACCATCATTTCCATTGCTGAGAATCAGTTGTGGGGTCCTTCCTAGATGCAAGAGGAGATGGAATATACCCAATGTGCCCATGACTGAGCAGCAATTCCCTTGTCATAGTTCTAAACCATGGAAGAGCAATGTGGCTTTTTTGTTGTTGTTGTTGGCCAGCTAGCTGCTCCTCTCACTACGAGACATAACCTTGAGTCAATGCTTCAACAGCAGGAATGTGTCCAACCTCACCCGGCCTGTGGGGTACCACATAGGGCACAGGCAGAAATGAAGCTTTATCTATTATAGTGATAAAATATATAATATGCTTTCAGTGCAGTGGACACTGAGCACAGGGAAAAACATAACAGCCGTGCACCTTCTGGCTGTAGATTTGGAGTTAGTGCCAGAGCAATAGACAGAGAGGAACCCAAGACCAATGTGACCCACCAATCCTTGAGGCACAGATCGAGTTTTATAATGGCTAGACTTGGGCCAGCGAGATGGCTCAGCAGGTAAAGGTGCTTGCTGCAAAGTCTGATAAATTGAGTTCAATCCCTAGGACCCACATAGTAGGAGAGAACCAACTCCCTCCCACAAGTTGTCGTCTGTCCTCTACACATGCACTGTGACACATATGCACACACACTAAACAAATAAATAAACAAATAAATAAATAAACATACTTTAATTTAAAATAATAATAGTAATGTGGACAGCAATAAGACAAGACACCTGCCCTTGACCTACGGCCTTCATGTGCACACAGATGTGTATATATACCTGCACACACATATGAACACATACATATTTACATACAAAGTACAGATTCCTAGACTTAACCCAACAGTGAAGGTCCAGACGCTCTGAGGTCAGGACCCTGGTGATATGGGAAGTCCTTCTGCATATGTGTTGCTTTTATTGATTGATGAATAAAGTTGTTTTGGATGTAGATCTCAGAGGAAATTGCAACAGAGGTGCTCTGAAATGTTGAATCGTCTGGGCCATCCATTCCCATGGGAGATTTTTCAGGGATTCTTCCTCAATCAAATCTTATTTTTCTTAAGCCAGCATGAATCCACAGACTCTCACTTCCTGTGGAAACAAAAGGGAAAAAAAATGTCTGCACCCTGGCATCTGAATGGTGCTGAGGGATGCCGAGGAACACCTAGTACTGAGCTTGCCAGTCCAGTGGCCGGGTTTCTGGTTCTAAGACCTCTGGGGACATCATGCTATCTGGGTATCACACTGAAAACAAGTCACAAGGGCCACCCAAGCTGCCCTTCTTCTGATACGCTCTTCAGAAACTGGGTTGGTTAGCCAGGGAAATAGCGAGTCCAGGGGGACATGCTGTCTTCAGCCGTGCAGAATCTGTCATGCGGAAGTGAGGCAGATTGACTTTACGGTGTCCCAGAGGCCAGGCCTTCAACCAAGGGCATCGCAGTGCCAGGTTTTGACTAAACAAAAGAAAATAACTTCTCAACAATTAGAGCTTCCCCAGAGAGAAAGGGTTGCCCCATAAGGTAGTTAGCTGCCCGGCCCGACAGCATGCGTGCATCAGCAACTTGCCATCTGTCAGTTGCTCTGGCTGGGACTGTCATGCTGGACAGAAGGTTGGACGAGCTGCTCTTTCCCTGACAAGATTCTATAATTTTAGAACATGGACTGGGGACCAAACAGGCCACACATGTCAGTGGAGCCAAATGACCAGCAGAAGAGTGATGACCATCGTTTGCTGGGAGGAATTTAGAAGTGCCTCACAATTCACGATAAATCTTGAAAGACTGTGTAGCTTCCCAGGTCCACCCCCTCAAGTCAGGGAGGTTCCTCTTTATATAACTTGGGGGTGCACTGCTTATTTCTCTAGATAGGTCTCGTGTAACCTCGTCAGTACATATCTCCATCAGCCTCAGGGTCCCCTACAGAGTCCTTGGCCTCTCAGATAGACCCCGACACCTCATATCTGCTGTTCTTTCCCAGAATGTTCCTCCTCTCTTTTATTTTTGCAACAGGAACTTTCCACAAGCTACTTCCTCCAGGAAGTCCCAGAAAATAGATCCTCCTTACCCAGGTCCTTAGTCACCTCCTTCCTGCAGGCCCCATCTGCCTTATTGGACCCTGGATGGGATTTTAGTAACTGTTGGCTCAACTAGACCCAGATCCCCAGGGACTTGGAGGAGACCAAATGGCTCAGTGCCATGGCGCCGAGGGGCCCTGTGGACTGCATTGGAAAAGCCAGGCCCAAAAGTAGCCCATTCCCTGTCTCCCTTGGGATAAAATCAGCTTGTAGTCTCCCTCCCAAGCATCCATTTCTCCTCCCGGAGGCCACTCTTTTCCATTAGCTGATATTTATGGGTAATAAGCCATACCCATACCCCAGGTGAAATGCCTCTTAAAATAACTACTGTCCTGACCAGTCAACCCATATCCAGGCACAGTAGGCTCTGCTGGAGGCCGGGAGGGCACAGCTGCAAGAGGAGCAGTAAGGGGCTCTGGGGATGGTGAGAAATGGGAAGATGCGGTGGGTGTGGCACCCATTCCACACCATCATAAGCCATGCAAACGGGACTCCGTGTATCACAGCCTCTCCAGTGCCTACCACAGTGAGAAAATGTTGGCTTTGAAATCTGACTTTAGGCTGGAGGACATGGACAATGCAGCAAGGATGAAGCCTCCCTGTTAGTGTGGGGAAGGTGAAGTCAAGGTCAGTGGAGGCAAGTGCTGTTCTCTTAGGAAGAAGAGCCTGTGCCAGCAGCAGAGAGAGGCCCAAGGTCCCTATGGGTATCTACATGAGAGAAGATCACATTGGAGGTCAATAGAGAGAGACAAGAACCTCACTAAAGTTATTCTGGGGTATGGCAGCCTGACTGGAGTCAGTTTATTATTGGCCAGTTTATAAGTGGCCATTTGGGTGAGAAGGAGAGGGGCCCTGCTAAGATCCATACCAAAGAAATATACAGCCCTGGAGCCAGTGACATGGCATCTGATGACCTGAGTTCAGTCCCCCAACCCACATGGTAAAAAGAGAGAACCAATTCCCACAACTGTCCTCTGACCACTATGTGTGCCATGCACATGTACCCACACATAAATACATACAGACAGACAGACAGATGAGAGAGAGAGAGAGAGAGAGAGAAATAGACTAGATAGATAGATGGGGAGAGAGAGAGAGAGAGAGAGAGAGAGAGAGAGAGACAATCCACACCTGCCCTCTCCACACAAAACTTCAGCTTGCTTCTACTTCCAGAGGTGACCCTCCTCTGCTGTAGACCACAGGCCCCTGTCCATACAGAGAGCCATGCCCCAACAGGGGTTCTCAGGCAGAATAGGGGTATAGAGATTCCAAAATGCAGACACACATACATAAGCACAGATGCATGTATACCCTGTGTGTGTATATGCACACACACACACACACATACATATCAATGGCTCACTGCATTCCATGTCCCACTGGCAGAGCCACACACAGCGTGAATGCCACCAGTCCCACATTTCCTTTCTACCTTTGCAAAGACTGGGAGCATTTTTCAGCCACTGGGGACAAATCCGGGAGGCAGGTAAGGGTTCTTCCTCCGTTGCCTAAGCTCCCTGAACCATGTCCGAAGCACTCACAGCCCAGGTTTTCTCCCCCTGATCTTCCCAGGTTCAAAAGGGCCACCGAGCACCTCCTGGAACTTGCCTAGTATTGGAGGAAATAAGAGATTAGGCACAATAGACATGTACAGGTTCCTGGGTATGTTAGCACAGGCCTGTGATCCTAGCTCTTAGGAGGTGGAGGCAGGAAAATAGGAAATGCAAGGCCATCCTGGGCTACATAGTAAGTTGGAGGCTTACTGGGACTATGTTTTTAATGTTTAAAACCATCAAACAAACAGACAGGCAAGCTGGTGGCCTCCGCAGCAGGAGTGTCGGGTCGTGAAATGCGGTTAAGGCCAAAATGCCCCGTCACCCTCTCTCTGCATCACGCCGACTTGGCACACTCTTCGGAAGATGCTCCAAGTTGTATCCATTTAGCGTTCTTTGACCTCCAGCATCTGCTATTGGACACACACAGCCCATTGGCTGCCTTCCATCTGGGCCAGGACAAGTGGGAGCCAGGATCTGGGTCTCTATGGTTTTTCTAAAGATGATGCAATTGGGTAAACCAATTGCCTGAGTCCAAGCCCCACCCCAGACTGCAGGCATCTCTTACAGATGAGCTGGCCTCCCTGGTCTCTAAACTCTGTGCTATCGAGTGGACCACACCCACCTTTTTCCCCCACTCATCCTCAGTACAGCCAAGGAGCAGGCGTTCTCCAAGAATTTTTGGCAATTTTACCCCAGGAGCACCTTCCTGGGAGATAGGCTGATGCTGAGAAAGTAGACTGCCTCCACCTTCTATGCCCCAATTTGTTTGCCCGGTCTGCCAGGACCTCGGTTCCTGAGAAAGAGAGCTCTGATTGATTAATGATGTCTGCTATGGACTTGGAAGAGAAAGTGGAGGCTGGTTTCCTGGGCTCTTGACAATGGATTTAATTCAAAAGGACTTAAATAGTGGAATTCCACAACTGTGGGAAATAGATCCTTAATGGGCCAATGCTCTAATTGGGCCAATGGGGTAAAGCAGCGCTTGGCTCAGCTAATTTTCCTGCATTGACTCTCCACGGACCACAGTCAGCCAAGCTGAAGTCAGAGTGTAGACACCACTGGAGTCAGTCAGTTTCCAGAGCTTGTGAACGAATGACCCTAGAAGCCCGGATGAGGCAAAACCGAATTCTCTGGACCAATGAGTTGATGTGGATGAGTAGCCGTGGAGGAAGAAGAATGATCCCTTCTGGGGTCAGGGTCAGGGCTGGGTGAGGCACGTTTCCAACACAATCCCTCTAGCTGGAAGAGTGGCTCTCAGAGGAGGCTGCCTACAGCATCACTTGGGGAGCTTTTAAGATGCACAGATGCCCCCGTCCCACTTCGGAGACGCTGGCTTAATTGGTCTGGGTGTGGCATGATCTTAGGGATGCTCTTAAAGCTC
>LOJH01037481.1:1072-12292 GCA_001685095.1 Ellobius talpinus | reverse complement strand
GAGAGAGAGAGAGAGAGAGAGAGAGAGAGAGAGAGAACGTGTGCCTGAGTATAGGTACCCAAGAAGTATAAGAGCCCACTGGATCTGGAGTTAGAGGTGGCTATGAGGTACCTACTGTGGGAGCTGGGAATTGAACTCATGTCCTAGGCAAGAGCAGGATGGGCTCTCACGATTGAGCCGTCTCCTAATCCCCTGAATTTCCTTTCTCTAAAGAAGACTTTCTCACGTTTATTATTTATATGTTTGTTCGTGCACGCTGGTGTGTGCTGATCAGAGGACAGCTTGTGGGAGCTGGTTCTCTCCTCCCCGCTCTGGTATCAGAGGTCTAGTTCTAGCCAATGGGCTTGGTAACAAGCACCTCTGTCCGTGGACCCAGCTCACCAATCTAAAATTTCTTAAATGTAAAATTAAGCAGGAAAGAAAATGGCTGTGCTGGTTGTTGTCATCAGCCCAACACAAGCAAAGGCGAAAGAAACATCAACAGAGAAGCCACCTCCAACAAATGCCTGTAGACTAATCTGTGTGACTGAGGTGGTGGGAGGGCCTAGCCCACTATGGGAGGTGCCGCCCCTAAGCAAGTTGGTTATGTGTTGTGCAAGAAAGCAGGAACAAAATATCTCAAACATATGTAAGTCGATTAGTAAATAAGCGGTGCTTAATAACTATCACTCTTCTTGTAAGAAAGAACCCTCCTTCTCTAAAGTAGTCTTAGCCGCCTCCTCCTGTGATTTGAACCCCTGCCCCAAGGTGTGTGTACTGGAAACATCGTTCATCACGTGTCAGGGTGGGAAGGTAGAACCTGGTGGGAGATGTGGCAGATTAATGACTTTCTTTGGGGACTTCATCCCTTGTCTCTTTTGGACACATTCAGCTGATCTTCCATGTTCTGCTGGGTGTTGAAAAAACCCAAGAGTCTTACCAAAAGTCAAGCAGAGCCACTGTCGCGCTATTGCTGCCCTGGTCACCAGAACCATGAACCAAAATAAGATTCTACTCATTATAGAAATTATCCAGTCTCAGGAATTCTGTTATTGAAACAGAAAACAGACTAGTATATTTAAAAAAGGCAATTAGTATATTTTAAAAAAAAAACAAGAGGCAATTAGACTTTAGACTGCATCTTGCTTAATTTTGTGTTATTCTGGGGTTGACCAGTTCTATAAATTGGCATTTCTTTAATTTGCCTGCTCATGAAGCCAGAAAAACTAATTTGAACCTAAGGATATTCTTAAGTTCTTCTATTCAGAAAGCATTCCAAGGTTAGATTTATGATAAAGCAATCAAATGAAATCTATATTCTGTTCCCCAAGGCTCAAGCTGAATCTTTCTGGGTGGTTCTTTTCTATCTATTGTTGTAAACAGAAAGAATTTCTACAGCTCAAGGAAGAAGTAAAATCTGGGCAAACCTAACCAAAGATTTCCAGAAGTTCTAAGCAGACCCCTTGGGGTCCTCTGGGACATACCTGAAGGAGCAGCTGAAGAGGGGGTCTCCATTCTCATCCTTGGACCACATGGCACAGGGCCATCCTGGACAAGAGCTTCCAATGGGTGAGGGACTGTCATGGTTTAGAACGCTTACCAGAGGCTCCCATGCTGAATACTTGGTCCCTAGTGTGGCAATATTCAGAGGGAGGGCTTTTGGAAGACATCTGAGCCATGGGAACTCTGACTTCATCAATGAACAATCCATCAGTGGTTACTGAGTTCTGAATGAAAGTAGAGACGCTAGGAGGTGAGCCTGTCCTAGGAATTAAGTCACTGGGGGTAATTCCCCCTCTCTTCTTCTGTGACCCCATTCTTGGTTATTAACATGGCTACACCTAGAACTAATTAAAAATCCAATCTTCTGGGGACACCTGTTGGGGGGTTTAATTAACTGGATCACTTGAGTGAGAGGAAACAACCTTAAATCCAAATCAGTTGGCCACACCTTCTCGTGTGCCTCTAGAAAGGACAAGGAAGAAAGAGGCTTCTGCTCTTGGCCTTCCTGCCCTCACTTTTGGTGGCAGGTTCATTCCTTCATTGGCATTAGAGCCCAATTCTTTGGGATTGCAACATAGGTTGAAGACCAGCTTAGACATCCAGCCTCATAGACTGAACAACTACTGGATTCTTGGCCTTTCTTCTTCTGGTAGACAGTCTTTGTTGGGCTAGCTGGGCCAGAGCCTATAAGCCACTCTAATAAATCCATCTACAGTTTACCTATCTATAATCCATATGTGTATATATATGTATGTATGTGTGCATGCATGCATATTCTGTCACTTCCATTCCTCTAGAAAACCTTGACTAATACACACCCCTGCCCTTTCCCAACCCTTCCATTCCACCACGTTTCCCATGATGCTCAGACCTTACCTCAGACCTAAAGGCAGTGGACCCAAATGACTGTGGACTGGAATCCTGAGCCAAAATAAATCCTCCTCCTTCAGACTGATCTCAGATCAGACGCTAGACATCAGAGGTCTCTGTCTTAGCTGGGGTTTCCAATGCTGTGAAGAGACACCATGACCACGGCAACTCTTATAAAGGAAAGCATTTAACTGAGGCAGTGGCTTACAGTCTCAGAGGTTTAGTCCATTGTCATCATGGCAGGGAACATGGCAGCATGCAGTCAGACATGTTGCTGGCTGCATTTGATCAGAAGACAACAGGAAATGGTCTGTCTCACTGGGAGTAGTTTGAGCATAGGAGACTCCAAAGCCCACCCCCACAATGACACACTTCCTCCAACAAGGCCACACCTGCTCCAAAAAAGCTACACCTCCTAATAGTGCCACTCCCTTTGGTGACCATTTTCTTTCAAACTGCAGGAGCCGAGTTATTCTGAGGCCACCAGAGAAAGGTGATGTCTGACAAAGTCTCATGTTTTGTCTCATTGCCAGGATGGAGCCCACACCTTCAGGAGCCATGGGACATCGCACCAAACAACTGGAAAGACAGAATTTTAGCCTCTAGGAACCAGCAACTTGACAGGCTTCAGGCGAGGAGCTGTGACGTTAATGGCCTTTCTTTAAGGACATGTGTCCTAGTAGATTAATCAGGCTCCAGCCGATTGCCCCACCAACAGCACAAACTGGACTCAGTGGTGTAAGGGAGTCAAAGTTGAGGCAGAGGGGGAGATGAGAGAGGAGCAGAGAAGAATGGGTGCAGGGGGTAGATGTAATCACAACACATTGGACAAAACTCCCAAAGGACTAATAAAAACAGTACAGATAGTTCAAAAACCTTAAGCACTTCAGTTTCTGGTAGGAGTTTCACAAATTGAGGCTGTAGCTCGCTTGTGGATTACTGTCTGGGGGATAGGTGTGAGGCCTGGGACCTGATGTCACCCCCAGCAGGTATGTGTGAGATCGATAAGAAAAGTCATCTCACTAGGATTCCCATGGGCCCTATCAGAAAGACCTTCGGACAGGGAGCATTTGAACTCTCCACTCAAAGTTAATCTTTACTTTCTGAAGGACTGGACAAGACATGTCAAAGACAAGCATGCAGTTACCGGAAGAAATAAATTCTGATGGTTCACTTTTCAAGGGGCCTCCAGTCAGCTTAGGCCCAGCAACCACTGAACAAAAAAAAAGAAAGAAAGAAAGAAAAAAGAAAAGAAACCACTAATAATGCCTGCCAGCCTCACTATTCATTATTTTCCCAGCACAACACCGAAATCCAGATGCTGCAAAGTTAACCCCATCCATCCAAACTAGAAATGTTCAGTATAAAATTACGAACAACCAATTTTGCTTACAAAATCATGTTCCCAGCAGATTTAGAATAAGCAGGATGTAAAATGTAGAGACAATGTTGAGAAAAGGACACACAGGAAGGGCAGAGAGAACAAGCCCTAAATAACAGGTAAGGCAGTAGTGAGCTCCTGATTACTCAGAGAATGGGGGAGCCTTAAAAACTGTTCTCTGTGTTCAGACACCAGCAGATCCCAAAGGACTGAGTCTCAGGTGCTCACAGTTACCAAGTGACAAAGCAGTTTTGTTTCTCCTAGTTGGCAACAGGACCAGGATTTGGATAAATTGTGGTTTGTTTTTTTTTCTGTAATTCAAGCTGCCGGACTCGGAGCCAGCCATTTCACTTCCATTGCCAGTTTCGAAATTCAAACGAAATTAATGTTACCTGCTTCTTCGCAGCCCGCCCATCTCCAATGACCTGGTCCCAGGCAGGACTCAAGAAAGAGTGTTTTAGCCCAGCGGCTGCTTCTGTTCACAAAGAGTGAAATTCTGCCCTTTGGGGATTTGAGCAAGCAAAACCTTTTCATGGCTCCTTACAGCAGCACAGATCTGTAGTTCAAACTTAGGACTCGAAACCTTCCATTTGTTTCCCTATGCAACTTGACAAGAAACCCAGACCAAAAAGAAAAAAAAAAGAAAGGAGGAGGAAAAATAGACTCCTTGCTGTTCTTACTGTGGCCTGCCTGTACCGCTGTACCCTGTTCTTACTGTGGCCCGCCTGTACTGCTGTACCCTGTTCTTACTGTGGCCCGGCTGTCCCACCGTCCCCATCTACCAAACACTTGGGAATCTTCACAGCATCATGGAATCCTTGCTTTGGGCCTCTGGTGGGAGTATCAAATGGTCTCATTATATTTCCAAACCCAAGTTCATCTACTTGATATTTGAAAAGCCCGATGATTCAAGGATTCAAAAGCTTTTGTCAGGGCGGGGGGGGTGTGAGGCGGTGAGGGAAGCCATCAGCTGAAGATGCACAGCAATTGTGTGTCTGTTAAAGAGGGCTGCTGTCAAATTTAAGCTAATATTCTTTGTCTAGGATGGAATCCTACAAGATATTAAAAAATCCATCTTTACCCTTGAAATATACTTTTTCTTTTGCAGGGGTCAAGGTCTTGTGTAACCCTGGCTGGCCTTGAGCTCAGAGATCTGCCTGCCTATGCCTCCCAAGCACTGGGATTAAAGGTGTACACCATCACTGCCCAGCTAAATACCCTAGTCTTCTGTTGATACCTCAGCGTTGAAGAGGGAGGAGATAGGTCAGGTGAGGGTAATGGGTCTTGGATACCAGTTTCAGTCAAACATTTCTTAACTGATTGATGTGGCTTTCTGCAGGTTGAGTAGAAATCTAACTCACAGGTTAAGGAACAAATTGATGAGCCACGTAATCTCTGCTAATGACCTGAATCAGAGAGGGCTGCTTTGTTTTTTGATGATAAGGTCTCACTGTGTATCACAACTTTTCCTAGAACTGGAAAGCCACCAGCCTCTGCCTCTTGAGGCTGGAATCATGTCTACGTCATTGTGCCCCAGTGAAACAATGAGCCATTTTTAAAGTCACCTACAAGCATTTTCACTCAGCCACAGTAATGTATGCTAGCCAGAAAAGACTCCTGCCAGGAGCAGGGCTAGATAGGAGGTGGGAAGTGTCTATCGGGCCTAAGAGCCAAGATTATCTTCACAGGGCTGGAAAGACGGCTCAGTGGTAAAGAAAGCACACTGCTTTTGCAGACACCCTGAGCTCTGTCCACGACACCAATCCGAAGCCGCTCACAGCAGCCTAGAACACCAGTTCCTGGAAAAACAACACCTTCCCTGGCTTCACGACACCCACCCGAAAGCTGCTCACAGCAGCCTAGAACACTAGTTCCTGGGAATCCAACACCTTCCCTGGCTTCAGAGGCACTGTACTTGTATAGAAACACAGACACTCACCTACACATAGAATAATATCTGAACAATGGCAATATCAACAGAAAAATTAATGCAGAAGGAGGAAAACCTCACAGGGTCACAGTCTGGAAAAGGGCAGTTAGACAGTTGATGATTACTAAGACAAGAGGGTTAACCTGTCCCAGGGATGAGCCCACTAACTGGTTGTCCAATACAAAGCGCTCAGTCCTGAAACCATATACACACAAACAAAAAAAATGAACTCAGCAAGTTGTATTTATACATATATGTATACGTGCACACACACACATATATGTAACATAATATTTGGGGGAAAGCTATCAAAGTGAGAGTGGGGGACATGAAAGGAGTTGGAAGGAGGGACTCAGAGGAACTCAAGGCAGGATAGGGAACAGGGAAACTGATGTAACTATATTTTAATTAAAGGTTTTTAAAGTTTAAATAATAATAATAATAAAATTGTCTTTCAAGGAAAAAAGAGTGTTTTATGCCAGGTGCAGTGGCAGTGGCACAGGCGTGGGGGATCTCTGTGAGTGCCAGGTCAGCTCCGTCTATATAGTGAGTTTCCGGACAAAGCTCTTCTCGAGGGTAAATTAGAACAGCGCCCTTTCCAAGCTACCAAGCAAAGGGCAGTTCCTGGAAAAACTTGTGGATAGACTTTGCCCATATGACATTTCAATCTATTTCAATGACCAAATATGGTGCTAGAGAGAGGACTCAACAGTTAAGAACATTTATTGCTCTTGCAGAGGACCTGGTTTCAGTTCCAAGAACCATCTCAGGTGGCCCCTGGCTTCCAAGAACTCCTGTTGACAGATTTTTCTCTGGGCCTCCAGCTCACAAGGAAAAATAAACCCAACATGGAGACTTAGATCAGTCATGAAAGCTCAGCCTTAGCTGAGGCTTGTGCCTAACCAGCTCTTAGAACTTACATTTCTATTCGTTTACTTTCTGCCCTGTGGCTTTATCACCGCCTCTCTATACTGCCCATCCTGCTTGCTCTGTGTCTCCTGGAGTCTCCACCTTCTCCCCAGCATCCTCTCTGCCCAGAAATCCCACCTTGCTATTGGTCATTCATCTTTTTATTTAACCAATCAGAGTGACACATCTACACAGTGTGCAAAATATTACTCCACATCAAACTCCTGCTTGGACATAAACTCACATAGGTGCATACACATAGATAAGAAATTAAGTTTTTTAAAAATTTAAAGATCAAATATTTACTAATCCTAACAGGTATCTTTTATGGATAGGTAGAGGCCTTTCCATACACATCTTAAGAGGGTAATATGTTAATTAACATCTTAATAAAAAGAAATCACACCCAGTTTGAGGTTCACTGCCACTCCTTAATGTGACAATGCTCCCACGTTCTTATTTAAATATATGATGGCTGTGAAGTGCCGGGCAGTGGTGGCGCACGCCTTTAATCCCTGCACCAGGAGGCAGAGGCAGGCAGATCTCTGTGAGTTCGAGGCCAGCCTGGACTACAGAGGTATGATGGATGTGAAGTGTTTCCTTACAGACTTCAATCATCAGTCAAGATGGAGAGGATGAATGACCTTATAAAGAGGCATCTTACCAAGTTAACGACACAAACGCAAACTAACTTTATTAATGTTGCTGCAGGAGCAGCTCTCTGTAGGAAGGGAGGAAAAGGGGTCCGTTTTTGGTAACTTGAATGCCTGGCACCCTATCCCCCTTAAGTCCCATTGTAGTCAAAACCCCTGTAACAACGTCCCTGTTGAGTGAGAGCAGCCCCCATAGGCTCACGTGTTTGAACGCACCACGCACCCAGGCCTCTCGTCTCAGTCTTAGTTTGGCAGCTTAACTCTGTCCTCACCTCATCCAAGATCTGTTCCAAGCTCTGAAGTTTGGCGTCAGCAGGCCTCTCAGCCACATCAAGTCTCACTCAGGCAGGCAGAAACAGGACAACTCCTGCCAGGGATTTATTCCAACATCAAAATTAGAATCATTTACACATACAAAAGAATCCGTGTAGAATGCACAAGTAAGTTCTGAAGCAGATTTTCTAAATAGCCACAAACTTCCCAGCAGGTGGAGAACTAGAATAGGGTGGACTTTTGGACATCACCAATGCTCCCTGTGTGCCCTGCCCAGCCTGAGCCATTGCCTACCGCATAGCTAACCACACCATCCTGAATTCTTTCTTTCCTGTCTGTCTGTCTGTCCCTTCCTTCCTCCCTTTCTGAAAATGTGTGCACCTACGTGTGCTCATGCACACACAAGATGACCAAAGTAGTTGTCCTGAGGATTCCTTCCCCAGGCGGTGTAAGCAATGTCCCCTCCTCCTTATGTCACCTCAGCTGACAAGCACAAGCGCAATCCCACCAAAATTCGACCTGAGAAGGTGATGAGTTTCTTGACTGACTCATGGAGCATGGTGAGGGGTCACACACAGAGGCAAAGGTGACCCCAAGTCCACCTTCGTAGAAACCCTTCACCCAGCACGAATGACAGTTTCCCTGTACTCACAAAGAGGAGTTTCCCCTTCCAGTTATCTTTGTGTGTAACAAAATGTATCGTTGAAGTCAGAGGTGACTTTAATGTATTGTTAAAGGTGGTGGTGGCACACACCTTTAATTCCGGCACTCAGAAGTCAGAGGCAGGTGGATCTCTGTGAGTTAGAGAGACTAGCCTAGTCTACAGAGAGAGTTCCAGAAAAGTCTGGGCTACACAGAGAAGCCCTGTCTCAAAAAAAAAGTACTGTTGATTTCAAAATAAAATTTAAAATTAAATAATCTAAGAAGTGTGTAGGAGACATTGTATTTCCTTAGGTCTAGACTGAAGAGGCCTCAGTTCCAGAGCTTCATTATAAAAGCACATCAGAAGTTGTTCCAAGTACTTTTTATCCAGTTGCCTCTGAGTCCTGGATGCACCACGCAAAACCATCTTCCTTTTACCGCCCCCACCCACACCAGAAGCCGCACCACATCCCAATGATCTATTCTTCATGCTGGCAGGGATCTTAAATGACGACCTGTACTTTCAAATCCAATGAATATTTATTAAGCAACTCTTCTGTTCAAGAAACAATCTCTCTTGGAGCCCCCTAGAGACCCACTTGCAAGAGACAAACAATAGCACCACAGTAGCTGCGCAGCCAGACACTGAGTAATACTGGCTGAGGGGGATGTCCAGCTTTGCTTCTGAAATCACTGCAGCTGTCCCAGCCTTCCCCACGCCTTCTAAATTTTTATAACTTGAGCTGTCACCATGGGACACATCATCTAGAAACAACCTTTAAAATCAGGTTGATAAAGTCGAGGAAAACTTCGCTCATCACGACAGCCCCTACACCGAATAAGAAATGGTCACAATGCGTGAGAGCGAAGCGTGTTCTCAGAGCCACAGAGCAGAAGGCTTTGTCCTTGTATAAACTAGGCTGTTCCTCCTTGTTTGGTTCAGACTTGATAGATTGGTTTACAGCATTGGTTTTGTGGGAATAATAAGGGGAGGGAGAGATAGAGGAGCCTAGCAATGCGCCACAAGTGCCCTCCTTAAAGAGACTTAACCCCAGCACTCAGGAGACAGAGGCAGGTGGGTCTCTGTGAGTTTGAGGCCAGCCTGGTCTGCAGAGCGAGTTCCAGAATGGCCGCAGCTACGCAGAGCCTTGCCTTGAACAAAACAAAACAAATCCCCAGTGGTGACAAGTTCTTGTTCGCTCCCACCAATCAAATTTGAATCTCTATCTGTCAAAAGTTATCAACTTCTCATTTATACAGAGGTTAAACTGTGAAGTTGATAGAGTCATGTTAGTGTTAAAAAAAGAAACGCTAGGGCAGAGTAGGGCAGAGGAAGGAGCGTAAGGAGGATAACTAACACCAGACATCTTTGAAAAAGCCACATGGAAACCTACTACTGTAGAGTTTCCTAGAGTGTGTGTGTGTGTGTGTGTGGTATGAAGGAGTGTGTTGTGTGAATGTATGTGTGCATGTGTGTGGTGTGTGTATGTGTGCATGCATACGTGTGTGTGTAATGTCTGTGTGTGGTGTGGTGGAGGGGTGTGTTGTGTGTGTGTGGTGTCTTGTGTTGTGTAGAGGGGTATGCAGTGTATGTGTGTATGATGTGTGCATGCGTGTGTGTGTGTGGTGTCTGTATGGTGTGGAGGGGTGTGTGTGCATCTGCATTTGTGTGTAAGTGTGCACATGTGCATGTGTATGGTGTGTATGTATGTGTGTGTAGTGTGTATGTGTGTGTGATGTGTGAATGCATGTGTGTATGGATGTGATATGAGTGTGTATACACATATAAAGGAAGTTTGGCAGTGTTGACCTATAATGGGGAGGGTGGAATGCCTCTCTCATACACCAGGGGCTATCAGCTAAAAAGCTCAGTCCAGGTATGTGTTACCTCTTGTCCAGCTGTTGATCAACAAGGTCTCATAGGCCCTCCCAAATGTTACCACTGCTACCATTGCTCTTGGTTACCCTCAGGAACACGTGTCATAGGACATGGGGATTTCTCTCACACATACTTATGTATGACATGTGGACCTGTATCTGTTATATACCTGGTTGTATTTTTTTAGAGTCTTAGTGCTATCTGTACTACTCCATTTTTTTTCCTTATCTTAGACAAACCAGGCATGGTGGTATAAACCTGTGAGTCCCAGATACTCAGAGGCTAAGGAAACGGGATTTTGTGTTTAGGAGCTTGAGATGTAGCTAGGCAAAGGGAAAGTCCCTTTTCTATATATATATATATATTAGACACAACTTTGTAGCTCAGAAGTTGATCACTTAGCACTTTTGCCAATACAATTCATTAATTTCAGTCATTTGAACTCATTAATAATAAACTCAGAGTCACCAATACCACATTGGTGTTGCATTAAGGACAGAAATCAACAAAGCCCCGCCATGCCATTGACCACAAGCAATCTCAGAGATGAATCCTCTACTTTATTCTCCCTGTGCCTCTGTCCTCTTCTGTCTTTCTGTTGTTTGAGTCTAAATCTGTGGGTGCCTTAAGGCTGTCCTGTGAATTTGTCTCTGTCTGTATGTCACCTCTAATGAAAGGTTTCACTCTCTCTTACTGAGCAGCACAGAAAGCATCACGTGAGGAAGGAAAGAGGGAAACTTTACAGAAATCTTTAACAGTGTTTAAAGGGATGAAGTCACTGGCTCTGACCCGGATAAGAAACCAATGCTAACAAGCAGTACCCATGTGAGTTCAACATGTAGGGCGTACACTCATTTTATAAGGTTTCTTTCAACCTATATTTACTGTTTTCAGCAAATAACTATCCTGACACATGTACAAACATACATACATTACTACATAGTAAGACCCTGTCAAAAGAAAAAAAATCTTAATGCCATGGAATGCATCCCTGCAAGTCACTGACTGGGGTGGCTCCAAAAGCCCTCAAAACAACACAGGCCATTACCATTGCTCTTGGCTACCTACCATAACTAGATGCCATCATGGCTCAGGGGACATTGCAGAAGAGGGGGCATGCCGCGGACTGGTCCTCATGGGAACCACTAACCGAGGGAGAACTAGGGCGAAAGACAGGAGAACCAGGATTTGGCTGATGACA
>LOJH01037480.1:0-15257 GCA_001685095.1 Ellobius talpinus | reverse complement strand
TGAGCTACCATGTGGTTGCTGGGAATTGAACTCAGGACCTCTGGAAGAGCAGGCCGTGCTCTTAACTGCTGAGCCATCTCTCCAGCCCCTGTCCTTTAAATTTTTAAGCATATTTTATGTGTATGAGTGGTTTACATGTATGTATGTGCACGATATTCATGTTTCGTGACTGTAGAAGTCAGAAGGTGTCAGATCCCTTGGGACTAGAGTTACAGGTGGTATTAAGGTGGCAGGTGGGTACTGGAGGCTGAACCTGGGTCCTTTGCAAGAGCAGCAAGCGCTGTTAACCACTGAACCAACTCTCCATCTTCTTTTTTTTGTTGTTTTTTTTTATGTTTTTCGAGACAGGGTTTCTCTGGAGCTTTGGAGCCTGTCCTGGAACTAGCTCTTGTAGACCAGGCTGTCCTCAAACTCATAGAGATCCTCCTGCCTCTGCCTCCGCCTCCCGAGTGCTGGGATTAAAGGCGTGCGTGCTACCGCCACCTGGCCTAACACCTTCATTTAAGGTCGTATCTTGCAATATAGTTTGGGCTGGCCCAAGATTAAAGATTCTCTTACTTCAACTTCTCAAACGCTGGGGTTACAGACTTTTGCACTACCATGCGTAGCAAAATGTGCTGCTCTCTTTATACTAGACATTAAAAAAAAACTTGATATACTCTAATGATTTTTAGTGCTCTTACTGCATCTCAGGATATAGCAATAAAGTTAAGTGTGGATCTTAATTTAATTTTGTTAATTAAATTTATTGATTTATTTTAGATCCCAACTGCAGTCAAGCATCTATAAGTTTATTACCTGAAGGGGACACACATGGACATACATGTTCTGTGTGTATACTACACAGCCCTACCTGCTGCTGTGAGGATGGCTTACTAACTTTATTGTATGTTAACATGAATTTGCTATTTTGTTGCACAATTTATTAGCTGTTTGTTCAGGTTACCTCAATTTAAAAGACCAGTGAAGTTTACGTTATTATTTTGCTGTTCACTTTTTAAAACTTTAGTCTATATTTCTGTTCTTTGAGTACCTTGCTTTGCCTATTCTAGAATAACTGCCCTACTCCAGCCTATCATACACAGAATTAAAATAAATTTTAAAAAATCATCCCTTAGCAATCAGTTGCTTTCTTCAGCTGGGAAATAAGATAGTGAGATGAGTTACTGAAGGAAAGAGTTGAGAATTATTTACTATTTTCTTCTCCTGAAATTTTTTTTTCCATTTTGCATTGAGAATAATAAGTAAGTTCATTAGGAAGTTATATAAGCATTCATTCACCTTCATAATTTAATTTCTAGCCATAAAATTTTAAATTCAGATTTTAATTCTCTACAGCATTGGTTGTTTATGTAACATTGTTTATCCCATGAGTACTTTGTGTGGATTCTAGAGAGGTCTGGTGGGGGTGGGAGATTGTGGGTGGTTATGAACTTAGAAAAGATTCTTAAAGATTTTACTTGTTTTCTATCCAACCTTCCTAACATCTCCTGTATTTTCACTAGATTAGTTTAGATTAGTGTGGGGATGTTAGGAGTGGCTCGGTTTCTTTCCTTCTTTCTCCTAGCCAAGGAAGTATCGCCTGGGGATGCTGGAGGAGAGGCTAGTTCCGATGGGATCAAAGGCACGAAAAGCAAAGAATCCTATTGGCTGCCTTGCTGACAGGTGTAAATCAGGAGTACCCATCAATATGGTTTGGTGGAACAGAGTCACAGAAAACAATTTACAGGTAAAAATAATTTTTATTAGACTCTTTTTTGAAAGTCATTCTTGCTTTCTTTCTGTATCTGTGGGTTGGTGGATATGAAAAGATTGGATGGCCTATCTGATATACTTTTAAGTCAATAAAAATTTTTCTAAAACTAAAGCAAGGTTAGTAGCCTATTAGCTAGCTATTACAGATGGTCTTTGTTTTGAGACAGGGTCTCTGGTAGCCCTGACTGTCCTGGAAGTCACAGTGCAGACCAGGCTGGCCTCTGCCTCTTGAGCACTGGGACTGAAGGCATGCGTCACTGCATTTGCCTCACAGATGATATTTGTTTGGCTCTTTACTTTTCCTGCTTGGGAAGGGTTAAGGCCTCTCTTCCTTTCTCATTTTTGCATTAATGTATGTGTGCTGCATGTGTGTTCATGTGCAGTCATGTGTGCCTTGGGGCACCTGTATAGGTCAGAGGATAACCTGTTAAGCTCACCATATGGACCAGGAATCAAATTCAGGTCATTAGGCTTGTCATCAAGTACCTTAATCTGCTGGGCCATCGTGTCAGCCCTATTTTTCCTTTTTGTTTTTCCTGAGACAGGGTTTCTCTGTTTAGCCCTGTGCTCTGTAGACCAGGCTGGCCTCTAACTCACAAGAGATCCGCCCACCTCTGCATCCTGAGTCCTGGGATTAAAGGTGTGTGCCACGACTGCCCAGTTACATTTCTTTGTTTTTATATTAACTTTTCAATTTTGTTAATATTTAAGGTTTCTTTTTCTTGGTATTAGGGTCTCAAATCCAAGTCCTCACACATGCAGAATCTATGCTTTATGTCTACATGTGCTCAGCACTAATTAAACTGTTGAAAAAGCTGTGATACTCAGGAACTTAACTGAAAAGTTACATTGTGAATATTTGTTGTTGGTGGTTATATCACTTTGAATTTGAAACATAGGAATCTTCATTTGTTTTCTTCTTTGTACCTTCTTGCTTGTTTTTCTTTTTTGAGAAGGTCTTTCTTTGTAACCCAAGCTGACCTTTAATTTACTTGAAGTCATGCTTCTCCTGCCTCAACCTTTCTTTTGTACATTTTTTTAATTGGAAATTAAAATTACATATATAAGCTATGTCAAGAAACTAACTTTATTAGTATGTTATTATATGGTTCTTATAATTTGACTATTATAGCAATATGTAGAATAATTAAGAGGATTTTTTTAAAGTCAAGAACCAACTTTTGTGTAAGACTTAGACAAACCAACAAAATAATTTGCATTTATTCCAATGTATTATTATATTGTCATTCTTAAAAATTGGGAGTTATTATATGATATGGATGGTGCTACTAATCATAATTTCAATTTAGGTAGAGATTTGTTTTTCCTCCCAATTTTTGGATGGGTTAGTATTTAAAATATATTCTTTAGCTCCAGTTTCGTATGGTGTACATAAAAAGATACTACGCTGTTGGTGGTGACCCGTACCTTTAATCCCAGCATTTGGGAATTTGAGACAAGTGGATCTTTGAGTTCAAGGCCAGCCTGGTCTACAGTGTGAGTTCCAGGAAAGTCCAAAGCTACAGAGAAACCCTGTCTCGACAAACCAAAACTAAAAAACCAACCAAACAGAATAAAAAATAAAAAGATATTACAAAGTTAATAACTTGGTTTAATTTCTGTTTCTAAACTTAGTCCTACACTATTTTTACTTTGTAATATTAATACAGCAGCAATAGTTCTGTTGACTTAGGCATAAGAATAAATTATTCAAATATATATTTCAAAGTGTGATATTTTCCCTGACTGAAACTTCATAGAAAACTAACCAAACAGCCAGCCAGGCAGTCACATATATTTTAAATTTTGTTGGAAGATTTTGCCTATGTTAATTATAAATACTAATATAGTTGTTTTTCTTTAAAGATTTTATTTATTTATTATGTATACAACATTCTGTCTCCATATATGCCTGCATGCTAGAAGAGGGCGCCAGATCTTAATATAGATGGTTGTGAGCCACCATGTGGTTGCTGGGAATTGAACTCAGGACCTCCAGAAGAGCAGGCAGTGCTCTTAACCACTGAGCCATCTCTCCAGCCCGCTAATATAGTTTTAAGTGACTTTTTCTTGTCTTTGAGATCTGTAGGAAAAGATTTTGGGGGGGTTGTTAACAATTGTTTTTCAATTTTAAAAAGGAAATCTGAAAATACACTGGGTCTAGCTAAGTGAGAAGTGGCACCAGGATTGTGGGACGAGACACCATCAGGGTCCAGGTTCAACTCTTCCATCTTTGCAGCTGCTTTCCACCTCATCTAGTAAGAGTTCTGAGGTGTTTCTTTGTCGTAGAGAGGAAACCATTAGGTTAGTAAAGGAAGGCTTATTCCATTGTACTTAAAACTAACTGCTAGTGGAAGGTTGGCATTTGTACTAGAAAGATGGATGCTCTGAGGTTGTGAGAGCTGTCCTGATCCTTAAGAGTCCCTTCCAGACTATCAGAGCTGCTTCCCAGAACCCATATTGATGCTCACAGCCATCTGTGATTCTAGCCCAGTGTGCCTGACACTCTCTTCTAGCCTCTGTGTACACACACACACACACACATTCAAAAATGATTTTCATTAATGTGTGAAAAAGAATCAGTATCATCTAAACTTAACATATTTCTGATGGTTTACTTTAATGCTTCACATAGTTGCTTTTCAACTCAAAACTTTATAATCTTGAAAATGCCTCCCACTGTGAGTCATGTGCTGAGTTACTGAAGAACTCTCATCTAATCTCAGGAACTCTCATCTACCAGGAACCTGTAGTAGTTTTTGAGTTATGGCTACATCTGTATAATGTATGTTTTTCTATCATAGAAATAAATTCCACATCATTTTGCTACCAATATGGGTTTTTTTTGACATGAAAGTTCTAAAAACTTTTATAGTCAGATCCACTATTTGCTTTTTGTTTCATTTTTTTAAAAGATTAGTTCTTCTGAAAACAGCATTTTAAAAATTTTATTCATATTTTATTTTAAAAAACTATAGCCATATCATAGGCAGTAAGTGTATGGTAGATACTGTGTTTTACAATACTTTTGGTTAAGCATTTAAGAAACACGTCTTGAGTGACATTGAATATAAAACAATCAGTATAGAGAGATGGAGCCCACACTGTACCCAGGCTTCTCAGACATGGCTCTTATAGTCTACTGTTCTACCTGCATTAGAAGTATAATTGGTTTGTCTAACCATGTAACTGAACTTCTGTCAGAATCCTTCATTTTTAGAATGTCAGTTGCTAGGGAATATACTTGAGATGGCTACAGTTTAGTCATAATCTGTAACATTTAAGCCAGATCTTGCCGGGCGATGGTGGTGCATGCCTTTAATCCCAGCACTTGGGAGGCCGAGGCAGGTGGATCTCTGTGGGTTCAAGGCCAGCCTGGTCTACACAGGATAGCAAGAGCTAATTCCAGGACAGGCTTGGACAGGCTCCAAAGCTACAGAGAAACCCTGTCTTGAAAAACCAAAAATAAGTAAGTAACCAGAACTTTTTGTTGTGATTTGTTGAAGTGACGTCAACTACTTTTCTTTCTGAATCTTCTCTGAGTCAGGGTTCTCTGTATAGCCACAGCTATCTTGGAACTAGTTCTGTAAACCAGCCTGGCCTTGAACTCACAGAAATCCACCTGCCTCTGCCTCCTGAATGCTGGGATTAAATGTGTACACCACCACCGCTTGGCTCTTTCTGAGACGTTAAACATTTCTTTTCATTGATTTTTTTGATCTTGATTTAACACTTTGGGGTCCCCCCCACTTCTAAAGCCAAATGAAAGCCAATTCAAAAATTAGCAATAACATCTCTGTTTTGAGGCTTTGTTTTTAATTTAATTAATTTTAACTTATTCTTTGATAGTTTCATGCATGCATATAGTGCATTTTTAAGTCATTTTTACTCCTGTTACTGTGTCTCATTTCCTCTCATTGAATCCCCCCTTCCCAATAAGTTTTCTCCCTATTTCTCTGTCTTTTTCTGTTGTGAGTCATTGAATTTAATTGGGATTGCTTGCGTGAACGTGGATGAGGGGTCACTTACTGACATATCTCTACTCAGTGGCTATATCAATGAAGAAAATGACATTCCCTCACCTAGCAATCATTAGCTGCCAATTATTAGGAATGAGTGGGGACTTGTGAACCCTTTCCTCATTCTTGATGAAATGTTAACTTGTGTAGGTAAACCATAACTACATTGAATTCATAAGTACAGTAAGCCATGTTTTGTCCAGAAGAGTTTTTGGTTTCGTTGTTTTTTTTGCAGCACATCTCTTTATCTTCTGGGTCTACATTCACTATGTCTATATTTACATATTTGTATGTGTATCTGGTACCTTTGGAGCTGTATTTCTCAGAGATATAAATGATTTTAAGCCCTCATGTGGGTGCTGGGAACCAAACCTGTGTATTTCTTAATAGGAACAAATGTTTTAACCCATGAGCCATCTTTCTAACCCCTTAATTTTTTTTTAAAAAAAATGCATTTTGCCTGCATGTGTTTATGTATACTTGTGTTCTTGCAGTGCCCTTGGAGGCCTGAAGGGGGCATTTGAAGATCCTGAAACTGGATTACAGAAGGTTGAGAGCCGTTGTGTGGATACTGGAAACAGAATCTAGGTTCTCTGGAAGAGCAACTAGTGTGTTCTTAGCCCTTGAGCCATCTCTCCAGTCTAAGTGAAGGATATTATAAATATAAATTTATGGTGTTCTTACTAATAACACATGCCCAATAAAGATCAAGAGCTAGAAAAGCAGTTATACTTTTTACTTGAGATGAGTCTCAGTAAGTCACTTTGTGTAGTGATCATTTTAAATTTATGGTGATTTCATCTGAGTGCAGTACGAGATGTAGCTACAATCAGAAGAGAAGACATAGGAGACAATACTAGTCCTATTAAGAAGGGAACCGCTCTTTCCAGAGCCAGCATGGCAAATAATGTCCTATTTAGTAGATTTTGACTCATACTTTTCACCAGCTTGTTTTGTGCCATTCTTCTAAATTAAGTGTATTTATTTCTTTTTCTTATCTAGGTCTTCTCCACTTAGATTTCCATAGAGAACTTTGTCTGTGGCTCCATTTTCTTGTTCATCTCTTATCCTGTGTATGTTGCTGCTTTCATTTTCAGTCCTATCCATAGAACCTTTGCTTAGATTTTTCTCATCTTTATTTGAAGTCTCTGGTGCTGAATCTTTCAAGACTGACTACTGAATCTCATTACTTTAAGTTGTTGGGATCATCAGCCTCTTCATCACCTCCCTGTTAGTAAGCACCATTTGCTTCCTCATTATCATCATTGACCAGTTGAGGATGACACCCAGACTTTCCCTGCTTTGAAGTCGTCTTTTGCTTTTCTCCATATGTTCAGGTTTATCATGTTTTGTCTGTATGAGAAAAGGCTCTAGAACAGTGGTTCTTAACCTTGGCGTGGGGGGGAGGCAGAGGACCGTTTTGCAGAAATTGCCTAAGACCATCGCATATCACATGTTTATATTATTATTACAACAGCAAGATCACAGTTATGAAGTAACAACAAAATAATTTTATTGTTGGGGTCATCAAACTGTAGAAAAGACCCACAGTGTTAGGAAGGTTGAGAACCACTACTCTAGAATAACTGGTACATTCCTAGCTAGGACACAACTCTGTCTTTGAGTTAGATCTTTCCAACAAATGATACAGGAGGCACAGGATACACAATATGCTATCATATTAAGGAAATGCATAGCAGTTCAGTTTTTTTTTCTTTTTTTTTCTGCCTCATTTGTGTTTCTTGTTTACTGTACTTAAGTGTTTGTTCTCTAGTTCGTTATAAATCAGTGCAAAGCTTTCTTTTACACATTTCCCTTTCCAAGTTCTCGTGTGAGAATTGAGTTTGCCACCTTAAATAGCTGCCCTTGCTTGAAGAAGGGGTTAGTACATTTACTTATTTGTGAGCAGTTACTACGGGTTTGGACAACTCACGTAAGTCCTGTAATTCCCATTATCTTCAGTTTCTTTTCAACTTTTCTTCATGCTATCTGACGTGGATTTTGTTGACCAAGCTTAGGGAATGACAGCTTTGAGAAATTATCTTTTCTTACCCTATCCATCTGTCTGTCCATCCATCTGTCATTTATCTGATGTTTGTTTGTTTGTTTTTTGAGGAAGGAGGCAAGATCTCTCTATTTTACCCTGGCTATGTAGACCAGGCTGGCCTCAAACTCTCAGAGATCCACTGCCTCTGCCTTCCAAGTGCTGGGATTACTAATGTGCTCCATTATGCCTGGATCCTTTTTTATTCTTAAACCAAAAGTTTTGTATTCTGTAATTTGTATTCTGTAATCCTCTTTTTCTGCTCATCCTTTTGCTGTCCTCAACCTGAACCTGTTTCAGGTTGGGCATTGAAGAGATGGGTACACAGCATAGGTGGGGGATTGAAGGTGTGTACCACTGCATCTGACAAAACTAAATATGTTTGCCTTCTAGTAGTAAGCAGATTGTATCCCTTTATGGGATGAGAACTACTAAGATTATCCTGTCCATTAACTGACGGATGAAAAATCAGACAGTGTAAATTGCTGTTGTATTAGGTGTAGCAGTCATGTTTTCTCCATTTGACAAATGGAAAACTACTTTAGAAAATCTCAGTTTTCCTTTATTCATCTTCTTAATCCTGAATTTATTACCACACTGTTTTTATCCCTGTTTTTTTTTTGACAGTCTGCATGCAGTACTCATCCCATTTTTCTTTTTCATGGTTTCTGACCTAGTTTATACCTTTCACATAAGTGTCTAAACATTGTGTTGGAGCCTGCCCTTCCTGGGTCATTTCTCTCATCTGTCAACATACAATGTACATTACTTGGATGAGCTCTTTTCTTGGGAGAGAGGTTGTTCATATAACACACACTCTGAAGCATGGTACTGGGTCTCTGCCTCTATTACCCTGTATCATTGTTAATGGAGCCTGAAAACATTTCTCTCAGGAGACGGTGCTGATGCTGCCTTCTCTGTGAGCACTGTCAAAGCATCTGGAAGAAGTCTGGTTTTGGATTTTTTTTAAAAATCTACATGTCCTTTGACACTTGACTGTGAACTATCTGAAACTTTATTTTTGTTTTTTTTAGTTTATTTTAGTAATTTGTCCATTTGTAAATACTACTTTAATTTTCTTTTGCTGAATAGTATATGTAATTTTGTAGTAATTCTAAAATTGTGTGTGTGTGTGTCAGAGAGAGAAAGATGCACACATACCCACCTACCTGTCCATGTGTGAGTACACATGCCAATGTTTGTGCTAGTGGAGATCAGAAGTTAACATTGGTCTCTTCCTACATCTCTATCTGCTTTATTTTAAATTTTTAAAGATTTATTTTATTTGTATGGGTGTTTGCTTGCATGTATGGATGTGTGCCACTTGTGTGCTTGCTGTTTGGAAGCCAGAAAGAGGGCGTCAGATCCCCTGGGACTGGAGTTTTGTTTGGTGTTGAGCTGCTATGTGGATGCTGGGAACTGAACCCAGGTTCTCTGCAAGAGGGACTGGTGTACTTAATCATTGTGCCATTTCTCCAGTCTTCCTGTGTTTTATTTTTTTATTTATTTTTTGAGACAGTTGGCTAGAAAAACTGGTCAGTGAGACCCTGGGATCCTGCTGTCTCTACCTCTGAGCCTTGTCATTATTAAGTATGTGCTACACACCTAGCTTTCTTTGGTGGGTGAGGTGGCTAGTAAGTAATAAATGTGAGTGCTGGGGATCTGAACTCAGGTCCTCATACTTGTTCAACAAGTACTTTACTCACTGACCTGTGTGGCCTGTGTTCCTAACTCCTGACAATTTATATTTAATAAAATGAGTCATCGGCTTTGTGGGGAGGCTTGTTTGTTACTTTTAGTATCAACCTGTTTCAGATAGACAGTGGTGATTTCTTCTGGAATTTTAGACTTCTTCCTTTTTACAGTAAAAACTCAGAGGTTAATGTTCTGATGTACTTGAACAGTCTTAGTTTTCAGATTATTTTAATGACAAATTATTTTAATGACAAATTATTTTAATGACAAAGCATCTCTATTCCTATGTTATTCTAGTGATCTCAGGCCAACACCAACCGAGTTGATTGCGCTGTCCTGTCAACCTTGTTTACCTTTGTGCAGATTTACTTTGATATCTGATCCCACCCATTCCTTTTCTGACTAAGGATTTGTTGAAATATTGTATCATTTACCCTAGAATTGTGAGCATTCCAATATCTAAACATATTGTTCATTCTTTGAATGCTCACCTGTCTCTTAAGCTTGGTCTTTGTTTTCATTTATTTGGGATGCTTTTTGCAGTTTTGATTATGTGTGTATAGTATCACAATTTGTTTAGAATACAGCAGTAACCCTGCTTTGTTTTTAGTGTATTGCCATCTTAATGCTGACTTGAATATTTTTGAAAGTTGGGTTTAAAGAACCCTTTAAAAACCGATTTGGGGAAAGGTTGCCTTAACGTGTTTCATCTTGTAAGAATCTGGTGCTGCTTGAATAACAGAATTAAGGAGATATACGATTCTACAAAATTTTTGTGGTTTTAAAGATTAAAATCTGCCTAAAAGCAATGATATATTAAAATCATGTTCTCTTTACCTCACAAGTTCTAAAATAGAGTTGATGAACCGTAAATTATAAGCATTGGTGTGACTGTAACTTACCTAGTAAATGAGTGCACGAGGACTGTTGGGTAGTGAGAGGACCCACTGGATCGCACTATCTCCTTGTCA
The DNA here is from genome assembly GCA_001685095.1 of Ellobius talpinus. Classification (NCBI taxonomy): domain Eukaryota; kingdom Metazoa; phylum Chordata; class Mammalia; order Rodentia; family Cricetidae; genus Ellobius; species Ellobius talpinus. The sequence goes on along the minus strand of LOJH01037480.1, from coordinate 4,773 downwards.
GGATCTTCTTGGTTTCATCTACCCTCTTTTGAAGTAGTTAGTTAGTAAGAAGGCTCATATTAAGGTCTCGTGGATCAGTCTTTCTGTGGAGTCTAGCTTTCTCTAACTGGTGCTTTTTTAAGAGCTCACAGAAGTTTTGGAAACTCATTAAATAGACTGGTTTTCAATTACCCCCTAGGTTTTAGTGCTACTTCAGGTTGTTTTTAGTCTGTAGGGTCTAGGAATGGGAAAATTTTATATTTGATGGAATAAAATGGAATTAATAAGCATAAGATTTTTGCTTATATTAAATAATAGGATTCCTTGGGTTTTTTGAGAATTATAAAACTGCAGTGGCCTTAAAGTGAACGTGATGTTTTCTCCTTCTAGCCCCCTCAACACCGTCTTCACCTCTCTCATTTCGTTTTCCTGAACACTACCCAACTTGCTGTTTTATGTTAAATAATGACCTGTATGTCTGTGAAGTAGGTTTTCAGACCCTTTGTTGGAATGGTTTGTGTTTTCTCCTTGTACTGTGTACCCTAGAATCTGTCTTTAATCCTGTTGGTAAATCTTTCATTTATGTTTCCATCATGTAATGGCATACATAGAATATGCATTCCCATTTCAAAAGGAAGGAATTAGGGGCACAGCAAGGAAAAACTGAACCAACACAAGGAAGGCTGAAACCCAGTAGGGCAAGCACCAAATCCTGTAGTTCCATGTCTGGTTTCTGGGGCTTTGGTTGCAAAGGGCTTCCTTAGGTGGCTCCACTCCTGGCTTTGCTGTGTTTAAAATGCATCTTTCTTTTGGTCTGGTTCTACTTTTTGTATGCAGCTCTGAGGCAGAAGGAACAATTTGAGGCAGAAAGAAGAATTTGTGGCAGAATTGGTGGGGAGGGCTTTGAAACCAGGGTAAAAGGAAAGGTCTTGAAATACAAATGAAGAGCAGACTAAGGGAAGTAGAACTGTCAGTAGTGTTCACTGTAGGAGAGGCCGTGTGTAACATGCTGTGTCTGTTGGCTGAGTCTTTGGCACAGTCACTGCTAATTACTGTTTCGTAGATTGACAGTGAAAAAAAGCAATAAACAGGGCAAAAAGAAATAAAAATGTGTGTAATATAATTGTTGCCTTGCTTGTACAAACACATGACTTGGCTGCGCCATTAAGTTTTCCTCTAAGGCTGCACATATTTTTTATCTTGCTCAACTTGTTGCTCTTGGTGCTTCACATAACCCTTTGCCAGTCTCATACACCTTCATTACTTGACCTGCTCTCTAGTCATATTTGATTCCCAAATACTTCCTTTTAATCTTCTGTAGTCACTATATTATCATATAGATAAAGCTGTTTATCTATATGGCCCTGAGCAGCAAGCTGAATATTTAAAAAAAAACCTCATATATTCTCCCCCACATTTCCGCTTTCAACACAGTTGTACACACTTACCAATAACTCTGTGTGTTCCATCCAGCTTGGCTGTTAGTAGAGTTATTAGTTACAGTTATTAGTCATTGTCCAGTGTGATCTGCTCTGTGATTCCTTCTAGTCTCTCCTGTCTTATCTGTCATATCCTTCCACTAAATTGTTCATACTTCATATCCTTCTAAATGTCTTCATTTTTACTGTATATACCATATTTCCTGCTCTTGGTCTTACCTCTCAAATTTTTCCCTTGTTATCTGATCTCCTATCATGTTTGCTATCTGTTTTATTATTAGGAAGAAAAGTTCAGATTCTATTAAAAAAAGGCACCCTAGTTCTCCTGCCCAAGCTCTTGCTTACAACTAAAGCCTACTGAATTATTTGAAGGACCATGCCCTGAACCAGGATTATAAAGATTCAGGGACAAAAATTGGGGTTCAATCTGAAGATCTGAAAAAGCAAAACAGCTATCCATTGGCTCTTAACCTTAATCTGAAATGGCCATCTGCCTCCTGGTATCTCAGAATGAGACAGTGTATTGAGAGCTGTTTCCTTCTGTTTTATAGTCCTCTCTAGGGCTGAGATTAAAGGTGTGCACCACCGTGATTAAAGGCATGCACTGTCTGGTTTCTGTGGCAACTAGCGTGACTACTGGGATTAAAGGTGTGTGTTACCATAACCTGTTTTGTAAGGCTGACCAGTGGGACTGCCTTACTCTCAGGTCTTCAAGCAGTCTTTATTAAAATACAATTGAAATGCCACTGCAATGCACCTCAGGCTTTCCTGCCTTTGAGCCTCCTTTTAGGACATTGACCCTTTGTACATCTTGGTTTAACTTGTCCAACTTGTAGCATTAGATACCTGTTTATTCCTAGAACTTACTATAGTATACTCATTAGTTATATATCACAGCCATATAGGCCAAATTTAGCTAGTACAGTGTAGGTATTTGTGCTGTTTGAGGTTCATGGATGCTCTGAGCTCTTGGGAGTGTAGACCTCCATTTGGAATGTCTTTATCTGTGAAGTTCTCTCCTGTGAGCTTGTGGAGCACAATACCTATGTCTGTGCCCCAAGTGCCAGCCACAGTGCCCCAAATGTACTGTTGAATGTACTTATGTACCGTTCAGTGACTGAATCCTGATAAGTGAGTTAAGTAGGTGCATTTTTGTCCCATGAGTCCTGAAATGTAGAGCTTTATATATTTTGTTAACTTTCTTTTGGTACATTTTTATGACAAAATATTGTGGAAAAAATTGAAAATCTTAGTGTATTTTGGATTACATATGGCTGAATTCTTGGTTGTCAAGAATGCTTCTACACCAGGTGGTAGTGGCTCGTGCCTTTAATCCCAGCACTTGGGAGGCAGAGGCAGGCTACAAGAGCTAGTTCCAGGACAGGTATCGAAGCTACAGAGAAACCCTGGGGGAGAGGGGAGGATGCACCTAAAAAAAAATCTCATTGTGGAATGTAAGAGATAGGATTAACTATTAGTCCTTGTGGATAGAAGGAACACACAGTTGCTGTAGAGGGGATTGTACCTGTATGGAACATGCTTCTCTTGAATGTTTGGCCTACTAGTTTTCTGGATGACTTAGTATTGAGAATCCCTATGGCAGTGAGCTAGATGGCGTGCTCTGTGACTGCCATGAGGCTTATAGTAAGAACAACGGTCAGGTGTCTTCTCTTTGGTTTGAAATTTTTTCTTGTATGACAGTGGTGCAGCTGGTCTCGTTTTAACTGTTCTTACTCGGTTTGGATTGTTATGATACTACCACTGTTTAGTGAAGACATGAAAGTAAAATAGAATGGTATGAATGACTTTGTGATTTATAATCTTAAACTGCCTTTTAAAACTTTCCTAAAGTGTTTATGCTTTTTGAAATTACTCAGATGTCAGAGAAGTGCTTCCAGTCTTCTCACAGCCTAGAGACAACGTCTTTGCTGACATTTTAGTGAGTGTCCTTAGGTGCTTTTATACACCTACTGGTATTACTTTCTCTGCCCCCTTCTCTCTGTCTCTGTCTGTCTCTCTCTCTGTGTCTCTGTCTCTCTCTAAGATTTAATTAGGTATACAGTGTTCTACCTGCATGTATGCCTGCAGGCCAGTAGAGGGCACCAGATTTCATTACGTATGGTTGTGAGCCATCATGTGGTTGATCAGAATTGAACTCTCAGACCTCTGGAAGAGCAGCCAGTGCCCTTAACCGCTGAGCCATCTCTCCAGCCCCGCCCCTTCTCTTCTTACGCATGAGCAAAGCCACTTTAAAGGTGTAGCAGTTTAACAGTGCCTATTTTGTTTTACTTCTGCTTAGCATTATCATGCATCTGCTGTTTAGTTAGAAATGCAGCAGTCCACATAGTTTTTGGAGCTGCACATTGTTGTGTACCATAATCCTTATTGCCAGATCTCCACTGATAGTTCTTTGTTACTTTATTTCTTTCTAAAACAGAGTGAATATAGGTCTATTAAGGAAAACTTGGAGAAACTACAATAGAGGAATACTTTTTATTTCTGTCTTAGTCACTGTTCTTTTTATTGCTGTGAAGCAGCACCATGACCAGGGCAGCTCTTAAGGAAGAAAGCACTTCACTGGGGACTGGCTTAACTTTCAAGAGGTTTAACCCGTTATCATCACAGTTGGGAGCATGGCAGCATGCATGACACTAGAGCAATAGCTGAGAGCTACGTCCTAATTGGTAGGCAGAAAGAAAGAGTCTAGGTCTCGCATGGACTTTTTGAAACTGGGCTTCACCCATAGCCCATACCAGCCTAGAACCCAAGGCTGGTCCTACTATCTCAGCCTTCAAAACATCAGCATCATGGGTGTGTACCACTATACTTAGCCTTAAGACTAGGTGCCAAATTGGTCTTAGAATGAATGCTTTCCCAGATCCAGTAACCAAGCTTAAAGCAAGACTTGGAAAGATTTATCTAACTACATTTAAGCAGTTTAAGCACAATAGGAATTACATGTTACAATTGCATCTAAGAATATAGCAAAACCCTATAGGCTTTTGAATACTTTTGAATACTTGGCCCCAGTTTGTGGATTTGTTTGGGTAGCATTGCGAGGTTGGTCTTGTTCTAAAAGGTGTATCGCTGGGGCAGGCTTTGACGTTTCAAAAGCTTGTGCCATTCCTAGTTACCTCTCTCAGCCTTGTGTTTCGTTATGTGAGCTTTCTTAAACTGTTCCAGATTTGTGTGTCATTGACTACTAATATGTTCACCCTGCCGTGATGGTCTTGAATTCCAAACTTCTGAAACCATAAGCTCCAAATAAAACTCTTCTTTTTTTTCTTTTGTTGTTTTTTTAAAGACATAGTTTCTCTGTAGCTTTGGAGCCTGTCCTGGAACTAGCTCTTGTAGA
>LOJH01037479.1:0-15258 GCA_001685095.1 Ellobius talpinus | reverse complement strand
GAATTGGGAGGAGGAGAGGAGGTGGAAATTTTTTAATAATAATAATAAAATAAAAAATGAAAAAAAGACTAGAATGCCTAAGTATATTTGGGACAGGAAGACTAATTTAGGAAGAATGCCTCCTTTGATTGGGTGGACATTAAATAAATATATGATTTGTCTCCAGCCCTCATTCATCACCTCCTGTACAGTAATCAACTGCTATCATGTAATAAGTTTTGTTATAGCTCTAGTCTATTCTAGACAGAGACTGCAATGTGAATCAGACTCCCTCACTTCAGGAAACTGAAGTTCTAAAACAAACAGAAAGTACCAAAAAAGAAATATCATAATTCAGTTTCTGAAAACTGCTACTTAGAAATTAAATGTTGTATTTGATAAATTTTAAAATGTATATTTCCCCCCAGATTTCAACATTTGTGAGACTGGAAATGTATTAGAGTCTGAAAGTAACTCTCACCTGGCTTCAGAGTTACCTCCATCCTCTCCTTTCTTTCTGGCATGTAAAATAATGATGCTTTCAAAAATTGATGACAGCTTCAATGTGAAGGAAATGATGTAGAATATGGGAGACACTGGGTACTGTCTCTACAAGTACCATTTCTGGCATCTATTATCAACAGTAAATTAATTAATGACTATTTTCAGAATGAACAAATAAGTCGTATCCCTATTTAGGATAAGAGAAAAATTCACTTAAGTGTTTTTCTTCCCAGATTGTGCTAAATTCCCATTCATTTTATTTCTCCTCAGAATTTTAGCATTGTCTCTCTTACACACACACACACACACACACACACACACACAACACTTTAGACAGAAGGCTTTCCTTGTGTTTCTTCTGTTCTTGGTTTCTATTGTTAGTTTGCTCTTCTTTCTTAAAAATTTTACTACCCCATTTTATTGATTTCTTTCCTGAATTGATAGCTTTCCCAACCCCCAGATTTGCACACAAATCTTAGATGTCTATCACGTTGGTGTGCTTTAGATGCACACTCTGTTTCCTGCTATCTCTCTTCCCTGAATCCCTGCTATTCAGAGCATCCCCCCTACAGTCCCAGGCTCCCCCTGATGACTCCCACACAGACATGTCAGCACATGCTGTCCTTTGCCTTCTCCTACCCACTCAAGGCAAGTTTTGCTTTTGCCAACTGGGGTTGCCTTTAGAGGAGGCTCCCTGTCCTTTCCTGATACTTCCTCTACTGCTTGCCAAGGATGGCATTGGAGTAACTGCACAGCCTCACCTCCCATCCCCCTCCTCATGGTGAAAGGTCATTTGCTGCCTGGTAAATTCGGGAGAATCCTCATCTCCGCCCTTCTTTGTGGATGGCTCTGAGGAGTGTCCCCAGGACTTATTCTAGTTAGCTTCTGCTCCTGTAGGAGAAATGAGCACTTGTTGCACATGTGACCCATAATTTAGGATGTCCTGGGAGTCTATACAGGTGTCATCAGGTGTCATCTTCACTAATGCACACACCTGATACTTACTCCTCAAATGGTTCAGAAAGAAGACTAATCAAAAGCATGATTGACTTTTTCTTCTTTGATTTGACATTGGATTTCAACCTCATGTATCCCTTTCGTGTTGCAAAGTGATAAGAGAAACAGGTGCCATAACCAGAAGGTGTAACTCGGGAAAACAAGGTAACTAAAAAGGAAAGTAGCTCGGGTGGGTACTGGTAACTGAAGGAGCTGGTGAGATGTAATCTCTTTGCCTTTTCATCATACCGTTAGCTTCTGTGGGAAGTTTTTCTATTTAAACTTTCCAACTGTGTATAGAGTAAGATGACGTTTTACTCACCATAGCTGATAAAAACTTGGGCTTAGAAACCTCGAGGGACTGCTTTAAAACACCACAGATGATAAGAGAGACAAGACTGTACTAGTTTGATGGCACCCCAATAGCAAAGTAACACATATTGGACTGCTTAAAATGACTGAAATTGGGGATTTTTGTGGTTTGGAGGCTAGGAGTGCAAAATGAAGGTTGCAGTCCGTTGGGTTTCTGGTGAGAACTCTCCCATTTGTGGTTGGCCTGCTGTTCACTGTGTCCCCACATGCCCTTTCCTCAATGAGTGCCCAGGGCAACATCGGGAAGGGAAGGAGGGAGCAAGCTCTCTGGAGGCTTCTCTTATGGGGAAATCAGTCCTGCTGAAGCAGGCCCGGCCTTAGAATCCCATGAGTCTTGCTGAAGCAGGCCCCCACAACTCTAGATTCAGTGGCAGACGTCTCAAAATGTAAAGTGGAAAGAATGACCCCAACTAAGACTCCTAGCAGTGGTGGAGAGGGTGCCTGAACTGACCATCTGCCGTAAGCAGATTAGTGACTTGCCTAATTGCCATCAGAGACACTCTAGCCAGTAACTGATGGAGGCAGAGATCCACAGACAAACACTGTGCTGAGCATCCTTGCAGAAGAAATGGAAGAGGGATTGTACCAACGAGGGAGGTCATGATGGGGGAACCCACAGAGACAGCTGGCCTGAGCTCACAGGAGCTCATGGATGCTGGACCAACAGTCAGGGAGCCTGCATGGGACTGACTCTGGTCCTCTGCATGTCTGTGACAATCATGTAGCTTGGTCTCTTAGTAAGACTTCCAACAGTGAGAGCAGGATCTTTCCCTGGTGCTTAGCTGGCTTCTGGTAACCTGTTCCCCAAGCTGGATTACCTAGTGTGTAGCCTTGACATACACACATACATGCATACACACACACACACACACACACACACACACACGATACTAAGTCAAAGTATCAGCTTGCAAAGGCAGTCTGAAAATGGAGAACATTTAGTGGTTTCAGAAATGTAAAAAAAAAAAAGTTTCATAGTCACTGTCACAGGCCACCACCACCCCTGAGGCAGAATGACAGACAAAATTACAGGACACACAGAGAATGTGGAGTTGTAAGAGACAGTCAGCGCATTGGAAAAAGTGAAGGGGTTTATTGCCAAGGACATAGCTATTATAGAATAACATGAAAGGTACTTAATGAATTTACCAAAAAGTAGTAGTCTTAAAAGAAGCACAAAGATGGCCAAAGAGTAAGGGGCAGGTAGAAAAAGAAGACAGGCAGCGATGGCAGTTTAAAAATAAAATAGAAATTATGGAAAATTTTAAAACTACAATGAACTGGATTAGAGATTTCAAAATGCAAGTCAAGAAAACGAGGGGTAGCAGGGTTCATCTTGTTTGCCAGTTTGGTTGGATCTGGAATCAACCAAGAGACCTGCCCCGGGGCAGGTCTACAAGAGCATTTCCAGAAGAGATTGATTAGTGGGGAGGACTTGCCTCCACAGTAGGCACTGTCTTCTAGACGCTACCAGATGTGGAGAGGTTCAAGGAAAACGGTCATCTTTATCCTTGCCAGGGAGTGTGTCTGTCGCTGCTGTCGCTGTTGCTACTTCTGCTGCTTCTGCTTCTGCTGTTTCTGCTTCTGCTGTGGCTGCTGCTGCGTCTGCTGCTGTTTCTGCTGTTGCTGTTGCTGCTGCTTCTGCTTCTGCTTGGCTGCTGCTGCTGCTGTTGTGACTGTCACATTTTGCTTGCATATGGAGTCAGCTTTTTTGACCTTCCAAGGTGGAGTGAAGACCAGTGGCTCTCAAGAATCCTCCTGGCCTTCAGCACTTTGAAACTCATTCCAGTTGCTAAAGACCTTTAAGATAACTATGACAACACTTTCGTCTGCAGACATGGCTGGGATGATCTCTAATCCATCCTTGATCCAGTTTGCTCATCTCTTCACTATATCCCTTCTTTCTTCACATAAACCTTTCAAAACTGGAGATATCTGTATATATGAACTAGTCTTAGGGCCAGAAAGTTTTAACTGCCTCATGTCAGGGGACCAGAAAGTTGCACCCTGGAAAGAAGATTTTCAACAGTTTTCAACTATTTAGCGGTTCTCGGCCTGTGTGTCGTGACCCCTTGGGAGGAGGCCGAATAACCCTTTCATGTGGGTCACATATCAGATATCCTGCATATACAATATTTACGTTATGATTCATAACTATCAAAATTATAGCTATGAAGTACAACAAAATAATTTTATGGTTGGGGTCACTGACATGAGGAACTGTATTAAAGGGTTGCAGCATTAGGAAAGTTGAGAACCACTGATATAAATGATTTTTCAGAGTACAGAACCTGAACACAGGTGCTTTTTGTGCATGATTGCTTCAAACCACCTTTCTTTGGTTTTTATTTTATTTTTTTCTCTTCTTTTTTTCTTCGGTTTTTAAAACTGAGTTTGTTAAAAAGTCAACACTTGGTTCCTCGCTTATCTATCATCTGTTAATTTTTATTTCAAGTCACTTACTTTTATATTCTCTGATCCATTGGATATTTGTTTTGTATTTTCAGTTTAAAATTTAGGGAGAAAAAAGATCACAAAGGAATACTGGAAAACTAGTGGAATAAATTTGAAACATCTTCAGAAATGACATGTATTTTTATTTTTGTGAGAAGTGAGTGAGCCAAGGATTGATGCAGAGATAACAGTATAGACCAAACACTCATTAGCAAAAATTGCCATTGTGGGGGCAAATAAATTTTTTCAGAAACTTGGAATGACGGAGCTCCCAAGAGCTATAACAAACCCATTGCCAACTTGGTTCAAGTGCGCACAATCCCTCCAGAGCAGGTGTTCATGTATTAGTTAATTCCATTCTGGTAAAGGGCCCTGATTATTAGAGATATCCCTCTCCCTTTAGAGTATGGTTTATTTCAAACCTTTCTTCTTCCTTCCTTCTGCCTTAGGACATCCAGACAGATGCAAAAACATCTGAGGAGAGTATGAATGCAGCCTTCTCTCCTGGACCAGATGTTAGACCGGCTCTATGTAAACCCAGGATCCATAGATAGTGATGAAAATCTAAGCACAGGGAGTTCTGAGTTAACCTAGAGCTCAAGATGGAGTTGGGGCTATACTATTAAAAATTTCTAAAGACAGTTTTGGTAATGTTTCAATGCACTATTAGCCTTCTGAAAATTTAATATATAAATTCTTATCTGACTTCTTTCTTATAAAAATGAGGACATCACTGTCATGAAGTCCGAGAGTCTGATGGTCTTCTGCTAGAGTACAATGGCTGGGAAGGGTATCATTCATCAGCCCAGTCCCTCCACATAAATATTAGAGAGGGCAGAGGAAAGCACATGGATTTACCTGAAATCACGCACGTGGGGGATGCAGTCATAACCATCATCTCTGCACTCTGGGACTCAGGTTTTAACTGTATGGTGAAACATTATTTCTCAGTTGTCTTTACATTTTCATTCAGTAGTACCTCCCTTTATCATAGATGGGGGAAAAGAAATGCTCAAAAAAAGTACTCAGAGATGTTTCAAAAAATAAGATAGGATTGAGTTGAGTCTTGACCAATGAAGAGAAGAAAAACTAGACATCACATGAATAGTCTTATGATCTAGCATCTAAAGCACATAAAGAAATGTTGTGGACTCATTAGAGCAGCCATCCTGGCTCAGAAAGTTAACCTTTCAGAGAGAATCTCTGTCTCTGTTTGGAGATCTGAGCTTCATTTTTGATAAGAGTATCCAGTTTCAATATCATATAATGTATTTTAAAAGCCTGACTTCAAAAAGAGCAATTAATAATAAAAAGAAACCAGGATGGAAATGTAGATTATAGAGGCTCTTTTTTGTTTGCTTGTTTGTTTTTTGAAACAGGGTTTCTTTGTGTAACTGTCCTCGCTATCTTAGAACTAGCTCGGTAGACCAGGCTGGCTTCAAACTCACTGAGATCTTCCTGCCTCTATCTCCCAAGTGTTGGGATTAAAGTGATGCACCACTCCCACTGGGCAAGAGTACAGAAGCTCTTGAGTGGCAGACTAGGGAGAGCTGAGATGACCTCAAATGTGGAATAAAATCAATTAAATATCTTTGAGTACAGAGTGACAAGATCAGTCGTTCAGTTTTAAACATAGGCTCTGGGACTGTGCTTTTATTCTTCAGCCCTAGAGGATGTCTAGAAAATTCTATCAAGAAAAAGATTTGGTTTTGAAAACCTTAAGGAAAAGAAGCTTATAATTCTACCTTTCCCCTCTTTGTTAATGTAACTTTGTAGTGATGTTGTTGCCTAAAACACCTAGCAACTGAGCTGTCTCAGTCGTTTTTCTGCTAGTTAAGTCCCATCAAGCACCTGCCCAGCCCTTCTCTGTGCAATGCTTTTGTTCACGTGGGCCTTGCTTTTCCCTTTTTGATTTATTTTCTTTCTCTAATAAGTCCCAGATCAATGATGATGGGTCATGTGCCTTGATCTTTAATTGATGATCATCAAAGGTCAAAAGTCCACAAAAAGAAACACCGTGTTTGCTGATGAAGCCACATGATTTGACAAAATCCATAAAGAACAGCTGTTTGGATCAAGTCAACCCAAATCTCCTTCCAAGTGACCCCCATGTTTATCTCACAGCATCGATGATGGCATGAATCTTGTGCTTTAGTGCACATTTATAAAATTTCTTACAAAAACTAAGATCTTTGAAAACCAAATATAATAAGGTATTGATTGTTTGGAGGAAAAAATCTAAATGTTTCATAAGGAAATTCTTCTCTGGAAAGGGAACGTTTCCTCCTTAATTGCTTGTTTTTATTTCCTCTTATTTGCCTTTTATTATCAAATTAAAATATCTTTGCCTCTCTCACTCCTCTTTTTCCCCTCTTTGGATGTCCCCCACAAACCAGTAAAAATTGCTTTGCTATGCAAGGAAGAAAAAAGGGACTGAGGGTAAAGCCAGATACACAAGAGAGCATTGCTGAAAGTGCTCTTAACTCTGCAGAAGAGAGTCTTTTAAATGTTTCAAAGTCTTTATGATGCAGCCTCATGGAGACGTCGTCCTCAATATAGGACATGTTTCTTTGACGTTATCTAAGAAGTCCATAGAACCTTCAACTGTATTTTGTCCAATCCCCAATGGATGGAAACTGTGTAGTTTACAAAAATACCTGGGAAGAATGCCCAACTGGGCTGTTGAGAAGTCATCTGCTGAGGCCCTTGTCCCCATAAACACCAGAAAAGAAAATTCAAAAATTTTATTTAAAAAAATAAGTAGCATGACCTTCAAGTCCACCTAATTTAAGAATACAACGTTTGTCAATATTCAGTGTCTAGAAGAATTAAGAAATGGACCATGTGATATTTTCTTCTCATTATTTCCCTTAAAAATAATTCAAACTAGTGTCCAGTATGCAATTACATCTGCTATATTGCTGCTCTATTTTAAAATTAGAGAATTTTTTTAAAAGTACCAGGAAAATATTTGTAAATGAAAAGAGCTGCTCTGTGATGACAAAAATTAATGATAATTTCAACTTGTTTCAACCTCTGCCTGAGAGTGCTTTCCTCACTAATAGTTCTGGAAAGATTATGAAGTTGATATTTTTGCTTACTGACAGACCCCAAAGAGAAGTTGCATTTTGCACATATGTAAGTCTTTCCTTAATTCAGAGACCCCAGGCAGGGGTGGGGAGAGGCCAGCACATCTGTTGTATTGCCCTGCACACATTTAAATGGAGATGCATCTTCGAACCTTATGAAGAACAATTTTTCAGCTATTCCTCACTTCTTCTTTGGAGAACTTTAAAATTGTTTTCTTGGTATTTTATTTCCAGGGTGCCAGACTGGAAAAATAACACAGTGATTTTTCTGTAATATTTATAAATAAAACGTCAGGACAAATCTTTCATGTATATTTTTGTTTATTTTGTTTGGTATGAAACACAGTAATGTTGTCAAAAGCATTGGTTTTTAAAAATGTCATAACTGAATAAAAATATCTCCTAAGAGCTAGGGTCTATTATTTTGATTCCCTTCATAAAATGTGAGTTCCTGGGATTGTCTCTTCCACCTAGTGTTTACCTGATCCAGTCTTGCTGTGTGCCTCTGAGTTATGAAGAAGGACTTTCTCCACATTTTAGAAGAAAATAAGTAGACATCCCATTAGAGAAACAGCAACAGACTGGAGCAGACTCTCAAAAGAAGAGAAAAATGAACCGCAAACACGAGAAGGTTCTCACACACATTAAAAATTATATGGTTGAAAAGCACAGTGGGACACCAGTGTGCAGTTACCAGTGTGGCTAAAGTGGGGACACTGCAGTGACACTGAGAAGGCAAGATTCACACATTGTGATCAGGCAAAAAAATATGGCTGTGACCTCACAAAGCAGTCTGGCTGTTCTCTAACACCAGCATGGGCATTGTTCACAGTCTAGAGAGGTCTTACCTAGACGCAAGCCTAACAAAAATGCCCCCTGTGTTCTCCAAAGGACAGGTACTAGAATACTTTTTAAAAGCACTAATTATAACAATCCAAACCTAGAAACTCTTCCAATACTCTCCCAGAGCAAGTATCACAAGCTCTGCCTTAGTCCTCCATTGGGATGCTATCAGAAATGGAAGAGGCAATTTCCAACGGCATGCCATGAAATTATGACGTCACAAGCAACACTATTCAATGCCATTTGTATAAAAGTACAGAATTAGGCAAGACGGTTTATTACATAAGAGGTCAATATGGTGGTGGCTGTTTTGGGGGAGTCACAGCTAACAGAGAATGTGGGGCTCCAACAATGTGCTGTTTTTACTGTTAGGAGCAGTGTTCATCATCTACATTCTCACAGCTTGTACAGTTTTTATATGTTACACGCCAAGAATAAATTGAATTCTCAGAATACTTTTGCCAAGTCTTGTATAGGAGTTTACCACAAAATTCAAATATATACCCATAAAGATGTGCATTGTGACATTAATTTTTAGAAATAGGAAAAGAAAGATCTTAAAATTGTAATATGCTCAAAGATGAAATGATGCTTAGTCATTTTTATATACTTAAGTACATATTTATTTCTACTAGATATTCATGTAATACATGTCTATTTTGAGATGTTAGTAACTGAAAAATGATTATAAAATGTCGTTATATCTCAGTTATGAGTGTCAGGCTACTGCTTCGGCTATCTTATGATAGCTCCCATTCTTATTCTGTGTAAAACACAAAAGAGCCATGAAATACGGAACCTGTCTAATTGTACTTGAATGTCCTTCCTGGAAATTGACTAATCTTTATTTCCAGAGGCGGGATTATAGTGATAATTATTTTCTTCATTGTAAATTTTCTTACCTTTTCAAAGGTTTCGTAGCGAAAACGCCATTGCTTTTAAAATGTGAGGATGCCTTCCTCAGTGGTTGTATATGAGAACTATGCATTCCGTTTCATCCTCAACAACATAGTCTTTGAGGTGAACTTGATGTTTGCCAAAAAGCAGGAAAGAAGGTTGAGTATTAACTTCTGTCAACCTCTGGTCAGCCAGTAAGAAAAGTCTACAACAGTTTACTAGATGAAAGTCTGCCTACATGACTACATCAGACAAACAGGTACGAAGTGGAAAGAGGAAAATAGACACGGGATCTAAACACTTCCGACACATTTGCAAACATCTTCCTTCTCATTGAAGCACTCCTCATTTTTCATCTACTTTTGGTTCCAGATTTCTTTATAGACTTCTAGACCTTGCCAGCCAAATGAGCTGTCCTCCCTTCTCCAGATCTCGCTGTCATTTTTAATCAGTACAATGTGTTCAGTTCCTAATGCATTCTACCTAGGCCATCTTCCCAATTAGGCCCCGAGCTTTCCCAACAGAGAAAGAGCAAAAGCACATTTTTGCTTCCAAGTAACTGTCCTTTTCCTTTCCCCCACGTGCTTTGTCTTACAAATAAAATATTTGTTGGTTCTCAGGAAACATTGGGTTCACGAGTGAATCATAGCGAAGGTCTCTGTGAACACTGGACATTTAAGGACAGTGCTAACCCCAACTGTAAGGAAAAGATGAAACGAGGTAATCTGGACCAGATCCCACCAGCTCTAAAACAGCACTTAAATCTAGAAGGAGAAACCAGTTCCTCGCGTGGACAAAGTGGGTCGTATATCGCGAGAAATACTTAAGAGATTCTGGAAGTGTGTGAGACACAGACCATCAACAACACCATTCTTTCTGCAAGTAGCAGGGGTAAGACAGTGTATTCAAAGCCATGGTATATGTATCGGGGCTTTTCTTTCTGAGGCAGTCTGTTCAAATTAATCACAGAGGCACCACCACGAAGACCAAAGCTAAAGTATCATGTGAAATGTGTGTTCCACTTGCAAACTGTGGACATTCTGACTAAGGAGAGTGGAAGGCGGGGACAAAGTTAGAGGCACAGGGCAGAGTTCCTTCGGCAGAGGAAATCCCAGAGAGGAGCTTCAGAAAATACATGGCCTTCAGGTATCTACCTGCCAGTTAACCTAGATTCACAAAGGAAGCAGATTTCACTTGCCAGTGCCAAAAGCTCCTGAGGAGCATGGGCACAGAGCAGGATATTGTACTTTGGTTATAAAGTGCCCATTCTAGAGGCTTGGATGGTGAAGCCTTGGTAGTCAGACAGTGGCCCTACAGAAAGGGGGTTGAGGCAGGAAAATGCCACTTCATGAATGAGCATCACACTGAATGGGCTATTAGAAGGCAGGGCTTCATTGGAGGAGGGAAATCACTGGAGGCATGCCTGGGAAGGTTGATTCCCATCTCTGCTCCCTGACTTGAGTGAGGCGAGCAGCTTTGCTGTGCTATTCACTCTTTACCATGATGCCTTTCGTCAGCACAGACCTGGAGCAATAAAGGAAGCCAAGCATTGACTGACCCCTCTAGAACAGTGAGCCAAAACACATCTCTCTCTTTTTTACCGGTTTTCTTCTGTATTTGTCACAGCGGCTATAAATCTGACTGACGTGGGAGGTAAAGATGGAGTGGGAGCTACTGAACAGGTAAGACATGAGACCACAAGAGAAGAGCATCGTCCTTTGTCCTTATCTACACAGATCTTCCAGGAGAATTTTCACCTGACCCAAAGGAGCCTGTTGGGTTTCTTTTGAGCTGCTGATATACAAGCAAGGACTCAGCCACCATAGGGACACAAGAAGAACAAGAGAAGCATTTCTAATTTTCATGGATTAAGAAAATATCCCTTTATCACAGTTAGGGTTTCTATTGCTGGGACAAAACACCATGACCAAAAAGCAAGTTGGAGAGGAAAGGGTTTATTTGGTGTATATGTCCATATTGCTATTCATTATTGAAGGAAGTCAAGACAGGTACTCAAACAGGGCAGGTTCCTAGAGGCAGGAAAACATGCGGAGGCCATGGGGGGAAGCTTCTTACAGGCTTGCTTCCCATGGCTTGCTCAGCCTGATTTCTTACAGAACCCAGGACCACCAGCCAAGGGATGGCACAACCCACTATTGGCTGGGCCCTCCTCCACTGATCACTCATTGAAAATGCCTTACAGTTGGATCTTATGGAGGCATTGCCTCAACTGAGACTCCTTCCTTTCTGATGACTCCAGCTTGTGTCAAGTTGACACACAAAACCAGCCAGTTACAACTGACACCTTTGTCAACTTGACACACAAGCCCATCATTATTAAGCCATAACCCTTCCTTTGTTATTCGTCCCCAAGATCTTACATTAAAAATCATCATTTTAATTTTAAATGTCCCACAGTCTTTAAAAATTCAAACACATTAAAGCTTCCATCTCTTTAAAATATCCAATCTCATTTAAAAGTTCAAGTCTTTCATGTGGACCCCTTTAAGAATCAAAATTAAATACCTTTTTAAAGAGGGAAGAACCAGGGTACCATCACAATCTGAACCAAGAAAAAACAACTCCAATAGCATAAATAACTCAGTGTCCAAGGATCTGGGATTCACTCATGATCTTCTGGAATCCTCCAAAGGGCTTGGGTCACTTCTCCAGTTCTCTCCTCAACAGTACACTCAACTTGTCTTCTAGGCTCCGTCTACTGCACTCCACTGCCGCTGCTGTTCTTGGTGGTCATCCCGTGGTACTGCATCTCCAAAGTGCTGGGCTCGCTTGCTGCAACTGGGCTGCACATTCAACAACAGCCGCTCACAGGCTCTCTTCATGGTGCCAAGTCTCAACTTCCTTGCATGATCCCTTCAGTCCTGGGCCTTCAACTTCCACTGAGGCTACACTTTCACCAGTGGCTTCTCCTGGCCTCTCACAGTTTCACAGTGTCAAACTTCAGCTGTTCTTCATGACCCCTTCACGCTTTCAAAACCAGTACCACCTGGGTGACTCTTACACATGACCAAGTCTGGCTGCCAGCATGAGGTACATCCAAGGCCGCCCCTGGAAAACAGCATCTCTGTGCTCTCAGGAAACACTTCTCAGATTTTACCTCAGTGATGCTGGTCTCTTTTTAACCGCTGCTAATTTCTTAGCTCCAGTTGACCAGCATCTGTTGTCCCCCATAACGCAAAGGCTTCACTTCAGCAATTCTGGGATCTTGTTAATCGCAGCTGATTCTTCAATCTCAGCTAGCCAGAACCACAGAATCTTAATTCAAAACAGCAAATGGCCCTGACAGAGTCTTTAACATTCCCATCTGAAATTTCACAAGTCAGGCCTCCATAATCTGCATTGCTCTCAACATTCTTATCTTCCAAGCTCCGACAGAACATCCTACTGAGGTCTCAACACTCAGTGGCTCTTCTAGCCCAAAGTTCCAAAGTCCTTCCACAATCCTCCCCAAAACCTGGTCAGGTTTATCACAGCAACACCCCACTATGTTGGTATCAATTTGTGTCTTAGTTAGGGTTTCTATTGCTGCAATGAAACACCATGACCAAAAAGCAAGTTAGGGAGGAAAGGGTTTATACTTCACAATCGCTGTTCATCGCTGAAGGAAGTCAAGACAGGAACTCAAATAGGGCAGGATCCTGGAGGCGGGAGCTGATGTAGAGGCCATAGAGGGGTGCTGCTTACTGGCTCGCTCTCATGGCTTGCTCAGCCTGCTTTCTTACAGAACCCAAGACCACCACCCACCATGGACTGGATCCTCCCCCACTGATCACTAATTGAGGAAATGATGTACTGCTAGATCTCATGGAGGCATTTCCTCCGCTGAGACGCCTTCCTCTCTGATGGCTCCAGCTTGTATCAAGCTAACACACAACACCAGCCACTACACCCTTGTACCTTCTTCTGATTCAAATTGAAAGGTCAGTAAGTTAATTCTCATAGGATTCTATTTCCATTTCTTCAGTGAACAAGCTGAGGGGGGGGGAAAAGAAACTCATGGGATTTGCTCTTTATTTTTTATGGATGTTTTGTTGATCATAGTTTTGTCCTTCTTCCAGCGAAAATAAAGCCAGCTGAGCTTATAATCTTTATCATTTGCAGTTCTGCGAGTGACTCACAATGAGCTGTGAGCCGGTGCAGATGGTGAGCTGGAAGCGAAGAGGTGTGGGTTTATAAACAAAAGTGTCTCCTGGACTTAACCAGCCTCGGGCTATAATAAATGTTAATGAAAAGTTACTAGAAGAAACATACAAGAACAAAAGAGTTAGAAGGAATTATACAGCAATGAGAACCACATAAAATGCCACTGATTTCTTAAGATTCCTACAGCCACTATAACTATACCTGTGCAGATCAGCTGGAAACGATCTCTCCTCAAGGTTAGGGTTATAGGCAAGAGATTACCAAGAACAGAATGGAGTATCTACCCGATCTCAGACCTGGGCAGGTTACAAAAGCATGGTCTTCTATATTTTGTGTTCAAATGCATTCTTTGTAAGACAGGTTTTGAACATAGACAGAATCATGGGGGTTTAAATAAACTTATTCCTTAGTGATTTTACCAATCAATTGAAATCAGTTTCCAATCATTCTGTTTTTCCCATCCAATCTCACTTCTGAGTTAATTCTCTATTAATATACTAAATGTTGCATTTTCTGAAATAGTCTTATGTGGAGTCAAGGGACAAAATTCTGCATACTCACATGCAGCCATGGATACAGACACAGATACACACATGCAAACAGGCACAAACATATTGTAGTGGAGATAAGAAGACTGAGCTGTCCTCTCCGTGGCACTCCTGCCCTGCCCTGGTACGTCCTTGAGCCTTAAGTCCTTAGAATCCTTCAGAAAACAAAGTGGCATTTGTTTTCCTAACTTCAGAAGAAAAAGCACAAAGAGAACAAAAGCTGTCTCCAATGATCTAAAGTCCTGCTGAGACAACATGGGAACACTGCAGAACAAAAAAAAAAGAAACAGGGTAAATTCAGTGATGGATGAACACCAACCCACATCTATCTTGGTTTCAATTCAGGTGTTTATTCAAAGCAGGTAGACATGCTTCCAACCTGCGAGCTACACAGCTCAGCTGAAAACATTTCCCTTCAGTGTTGTTCTCAAAGGCTGTGCTCTTGTTCGCTTCATTTCTTCTTCTTCTTCAGTTTAATTCCTTGCCTTTGCTTCTTTGTATCAAATATGGAATATAAAAACTAAGAATTATTCAAATGCAAAGCATACATTATAGCATTTATCGATAGTCCTATCCATATAAAATAAGATTCGATTTTTTCCAGTCATTTTTTATATACAATCATTAAACCTTTTGATCATGTCACAAGGATTGGGGAGCTTACAAACTAAAAAATTTTCCATTGTCTTCAAAGAATAATTTTTAGGTAGTGGGGAGGTAAAATACCACCATCTTGTGTATAATGATGATTTCTGTCAACAAAATTTCCAGTGTTTTATTTATCTATTTCCAATACTTCAATAATATAAATAAAATGAATATTTTACAGTTTGGAATATAACCCCACAGGTGCAATAGTGCCACAAATGTCATGGGAGTAACCAACCATCTTCTGAATGGATTAAAGACCTGCTCAACAAGGATGGAATCTGTAACTAACACAGTTATAGGGACCAAGAACCTGTGGCTAAACAACTGATAGGTCCTTGGGGAAAATGGACTACTATTATTGTGTTCATAAGACATTGTATTAAACCAACTCTTAGTGACTTCTCTTTATACCCATAGATGAGTACATACCACACCTTATCAGAGCATCTTTGTCTTATGTTGCAGATGACAATTAACTCAAAGACAAATGCCAACATTGAGAAAATAAGTGACTGTCAAATACTGAGCCCTAAATGGGGCATATATATCACAATCATCCTCTCAAGACTCGGAGATCATTGTCAAAGAGAAGTAGGAAGAGTGTAAGAACTATAAGCTGTGGATGATCACAAGGAATCAGTATTTTCTAGATACAATAGACCAGTTATACACATGAACTCATAGAGGTGGTGCAGGACAATTGTCTATATTCTGTCAATTATGTCTTAAATAAATGCTGATTGGCCAGTAGCCAGGCAGGA
>LOJH01037477.1:0-14671 GCA_001685095.1 Ellobius talpinus | reverse complement strand
AATAAATAAATCTTTAAAAAAAAATGAAAGAAAGAAACCAGGCATGGTGCAAGGGCAGGACTTGTGTTATCCTGACATGCATGGAGGAGGATAGAGGCTGCAGAACAAGAAAGTGTATTTGTAACGTGTAATTACCCAACAACAGCACACAGATCTGTGCACTGTTCTACCTAGGCAGCACCTTGGGTGACCCTCCTGTACCTCCCATTCCTGAGAATAGCCTAGATGGACCTGCCGTACCCACTCTGACCAACCACCCAGGCAGGATCCTCAGGGAGCATCCCCAACTCTCCCCTCTAAGGTTTTTATTTGGGCTGTCGCTACTCTCTCTGACAATGCGTTAAGAAACAGAGGTGAGCTGTCTTGGTGGAAGCTTTGTGAGCCAGGTAACCTGCTGGGTGAGCTCAGCCTATCACCGCATATTTCACATGCCGAAAGTCCGACATCCTCCTAGGAAATGTATGAGAGATCATCCTTCAAAGGAGGCATTTCATTGAAATGAGGGCACAGAAAGGGTCCCTGGTTCCTTGGAATTCATGCATGAAACACAATAAAAGCTCACTTGTGCTGTCTGCTACATGAAGACCCAGCAAGACCTTAACCTCTATTAACCAGGAAAGACCCCTCTTCAAGGTCTGACTGTGCTGACACTGACCTTTGTACTCTGGCCCCAGAACTGTGGGGGCACAGGTTTCTTGGTTTTCAAGCAGTCCACCTGCACTGTGCTAAGCTCCCTGTGCTCCACCATCAGTGCGGAAACAAACCCTGGTCACAGAAGGGTGCAGTCCTCAATGGGAGATGTATATTGTAGCAGCTAAGCTAGCCTGTTTACACTAATACTATCCCTGCTGTAGTTAGGCTACGAAGTCCAATCCTAAGAAGGACTGTCCCATGTACACCCCCACCACCACCAAAAAAACACTGCTAGGCTTTAGTGGCTGGGCTGTCACTGGTTACAGACAGTTGGCTCAAGGACACGGTGAAGTTGGCACAAAGGCTGAAGTGCACATAGCACCCCCATTCCATCAATCCATCAACATGGCTTTTCTTGACAGCACCAGGGGCTGAAATTCCTAAACTGCCCTGGCCCTGCTGTGGGCGTTCCCTTCTGCAGGACCACGGAGCTGCGGCTAGGCAGGCTCAAGGGAAAAAACAAGGTTTGAGGGAATGACAACAGGCTACTGTGGCCTATGTACCTTCACCAACAGCATCCTTGTCTAGTCTAGGAAGGAACATTCCTGCCCCCTCACTTGTCCTAAAAAGCACATATCCGTGCCAGGCAGCAGTGACCCACACCTTTAATTCCAGTACTCGGGAGGCAGAGGCAGGCGAATGGATCTCTAGTTCAAAAGCAAGTTCTGGACTGCCGTGGAAGTTCCAGGACAGCAAGACCCACAGAGAAACTGTTCTCAGAAATCAAGACAAAACAAAACAAAAAAGGCAGAATCTATACATGAAGTACACATCTAGTGATCTGGAGCGAGCTCAGGACTTGTCCGCAACTGTCTTAACAGCCAACCCAAACAAGCAGTCAGTCCTAGAGACCCTGCACATCTACTCCAGGACCCTGACATTCCCTAAGACTGTGACAGCTCCAGATTTGGGCCAGCACATGCTCAGCCAGTGATAGTACAGCCCCATCCTCCCTGAGTCTCATCAGCCCTCATAAGGTGGTCTTAGTAGCACCAAGGGCCACATGGTTATCCACACTGGGAACATCCTTCAAAATAAAGCTCCCTGTGAGGAGATCAGAGTGGGTTTAGTTCCAGGACCCTAACTCACCTGCCAAGCCACAGCAAGCTGAGCGATCTCCCGGCCTGACATCCCCTCCGTCAGCTGGGCGACCTCCGAGCATTTCTTTCCGTAGTCAAACTGGGCCACCTTCAAGCGTCTGGAGAAAAAGTCCCCAAGTGGGCCTGTGCTGCCACAGCTTCTTCACAAAGGGGGCTGGGGAGGTGGGAACAAGGCTGTCCAACATCACCCGATTGGGGTGACATTGTGGGCTTTTTCTGCACAGCCTCATTGGATGAGGTGAACTCAGCCTTCTCTCCTGACCTACAGGAGAGGCTCAGGTTGGGGCCAGGCAGGTTGGCCAATGGGGCTACCCTCTCCTAATCTGCCTTCATGTCACTCACAAGACCGAAACATACACAGTCATTCCACACACAGCAGGCGTAGTCAAATCTCAGCCAATGATGAAATGCTAACAGAGCAGGCAGATCTCCGGATGAGAACAGTTAAGAGCCCTGTCTGTAATCTGAGTTTCCAGCAACAACATCTGACCAAAAGCTGCAGAAATACACATTAAACTTGCATGCCTGAGCTGAGGCTGGGGTTATGAGGCCAGCAGTATGCAGATGACCTGGCCAGTATGGATGGGGGATGGGCTCACAGGAAACAGCAGTGCTAAGCAGTGTTGGCAACAGGCAGCAGCAGGGATTCAGGTCAGGACGTGAAGCCCGAATGCCACGGAGCCCGGGACCCAGGAGACAGCTGAAAGCGGAGCAGCCTCTGCTGACAGGAGGTGTGGGAAGTGTGCTAGACACAGCAGCAAGGGGCTTCTCCCCATCCCTGTCCCCCACATGGCTGCAGAGCAGCTTCCAGGAGTGGCAGGGCAGCTTTGCAGCTACACAGAAGAAAGCCAGGTCAGTCAACAGCTGGCTACTCCCAGACCTGGTAAAGAGACTCAGCAAACTTAGAGGATGCTACATTCCCTTGATTACCCAGGGGTCAGTGATCCATGCACTTCAAATTAGCTCATGAGAGTGGGCTCTTGGGACACTTGCAGCTGTCCCCAGGTAAAGAGCAATGGGAGGAAGGATTGAGGGTGCCCATGACAGAACCACCTTTGACAGGACATATGTACAGAATGTGACCTCCCACAGATGGCCTAAACCCCAGGAAAATGAAGCGCCCAGATAGGTTCCAGGTCAACAAGGGGAACCCCAAGGGGCTGGACACTTACTGCTTTCCTTCTGTGGCCGGCTTAAGGACATACTTGTCAAAATACATTCTCACCAGGCGCTCTCGCTCTTCCCGCTGTGGCAGGGCAAAGCAGACCATCTCGTCAATGCGGTCATTGATGGCCCAGTCAAACTGCTCAGGTTGGTTACTCGCCAGGACCAGCATGAACCTGCAGCCACAAAGTGCATGCTGAGGGCTTGTCTGATCACAGGTCACCCAGGGGCCTCCGCAGGTAAACTTTATAGATGGATGCAACTTGGCAGCTCTTTTCCTTCCTTCTCCCCTTCCCTTACAGGTCTTGCCTTTCTTTTCTTTTCAAGATGAGATTTGAATCCAGAGATTCAAGAATGCTAGATGAGTGTTCAGTCACTGATCTACCTCTAGACCTCGGCAGCTTTTTAAGTCAGGAAACCCCAGGAAGACCTGCGATCAAGCTTGCCTAGTATATTAAGGTTCTGCTGTTGTCCTCAAATCATGTTTTCCCAATGGCCCTGGGCTAGACTACAGCCACAGCAGGTGAGGGGATGCTCATGACTGGAAGATGGGCACATACTTATCAGAAGGCTGGGATTTGGAAGAAAGGAGCCTGTCTGACCATAGGCATCCACCCTGCCACTGGCTTCTGGGAAACAGTTCAAATTCGGGTCTCTTTCAAGGCCAAGATGCTACCCCAGTTCCAGTAGCCCAGATAAGGACCAAGGCTCCATCCTGCTACACATGATACTTGGGATCTGCCCCCAGGAAGAGCAAACACACTCTAGCCTCATGCCCCGAAAGCAAGCTTCGGGCATGTTCAGTTAGCGGGAAAGTCTCAACCCAGGTGCACGTGGACAGCTGATATCAAGAGGCACGAGATGATGCTCAAACTGGGGTGGCCTTGTGGACAGGAACTAACCCAGCAGACTTGATGTTTCATACCCTCCAGGGTCCTTCCCGGTAAGAACATAAAGACACCCCAGACAGTTGCCCACATACTATGTCCTGGATCCCTGTGAGGACGGAGGCTAACAATGCCCAGAAGTTTCTGTACAAGGAGGGCTAGGGCAAGGACTGCACTTACTTACTACTGTGCTGTCCTGTCCTGTGTAGGAATGCGTTCAGAGTAGCCCTGAGGTCTTCACTTATCTTTTCCTACAGGAAGAAAGTTTCACATTAGTCTCCAACCTAAGGAGCAGTTTTGTACATGGCCAAGGAAAAGTGTCCACAGGAGACACTGTTGGGAGGGTAGGGCAAGGGTCAGACACACAGGCCTAGTTTGACAGCCAGAATTTGGATTCCTGTTGTTTAGCATCTCCAAGACCATGGTTCAATGACAAACTCCTCAAATTTAGGAGGAAAAACAACTGAGCAGCATCCTCAGCTAGCACAGCATGAGGACTTAGGCGTTCTGTGCTCTAGGGCACAGCAACCTCTAGGCTGGTCTCCTGCTCGACTGGCTTAGTGCACCCAGCTCTGAACAATTCCCACTGATAGACAGGGTTCTAGGTACTCACAGTTGCTCGCTTCCTGAGGAAGGCATCTGCTTCATCCACAAAGAGCAGGAGGCTGTGAACCAGAGGGTGGTCAGGCAAGGGGATGCTGGAATCCTACAAGCCAACACCTGAAAGCTCCCAGAAGCAATAGGAAGTATATATAGTGTATATATCCCTGGGAGAAGATGCCCCACAGAACACAAGCCTTGCCCTGTCAGGGACTCTTAACATCCTGACCCAGGAAAAACAAAGATCACAGTTTGAAGAACCCTAATACTGAGAACCCAACTGCAGCTCTGATGGGATATGCTAGGCAGAGGAATGCTCCTCCTACCCACAGATCTCACAGTAGGCCTCATGTCCAGTTCAGAATAAGGTAGTTATTCAAGGTAAAATGGCAAAGACCAAAGGCAAGGACACAATAAGGTACGGTGGTGATGCCAGGGACAGTTATAACCAGCTGTGCCATGCTGCATAAGCTGATGTGATATCCTCAGCCCACTTTTGGAGGGTTCAACACAGTCAGAGAGGCCTACATTCACTCCTCTCCCCATCTGAGCTAGCCATTCACTCCTGGCAGCAATTATATCTGCCAGCGTTCTTGTACTGGAAGCCTTGGGACCAGATTGACATTTTTTTTTCTAATGTAGCCTTCAGAATAGGCACCCACCCCTACATGTCTTCAGAATCTAGAGGTTACCCATGGCCTCCCACACAATATCAAGGACAAGACAGTGGGGAGACAGCAGGGTACTTGTTAGATACCTGGTGGGCCCCTAGAAGTGGGAACCTGTGTATGTGGGGGTTGTATGCTCACCCTCGTCGGCTAGTGCTTGCCCAGTCGAAGACCTTGTGCATGGCGGTCACACCCTCCCGCCCCATGGGGGCCACGTCCCCGCCTGTCATGATGGCGTAGTCCATGCCTGAATGCAGTGCGAGTTTCTGGGCAAGGAGGGTGGGGAAACAGAGCAGATGTTCCCTCCCAGACTCCCAGGCCCACAGCTCCACCAGCCAATCCTGCCCAGCACGGATAGCCTCCACCACCTGAGCTGAGATGCCCAGCAGCACCCAGTCCCATCGTCACAGCCAGATATTTTTACCTTGGCAAACAGGGTTTTGCCAGTCCCTGGTGGTCCATACATCAGAACGTTTCTATACAGGCTTTTGTTCTTCTTGGTATTTCTTGTTGCGATGGCAATATCTCGTACCCGTGCCTCCAGGCTAGGCTGCCAGAGAAAGGTGAGGTTTGGGAACCTAGTCTCCCAGCCTATGGACAGCCTTAGGAAGTAGAAGGACCACAGGTATTCTAGTGCAGCTCAGTCACTGTGGACACTGGACTGGCCTATGAAATATCAAATACGGTACAGTAACATGCATTTCAGGACCCCAAGGCCACAAGCATAAGGATCACAAACACACTAGTCAAGCTTTGCCATCCCTTCCCTGGGGCCCACAAAGCTTTCCAAACCACAGCCACCACAGTGACTTACACTGAGGATGACGCCCTCCAGTGCGTCCTGGGGTCTGCTGAACAGTCGCCTGCTGACCTGTAGGGGAAACCGTCACAGCTGGCAGGATAGCCACCATGAAGTACTGCACCCAAGAGCCCAAGATTAGTTACTCAGTGTCAAAGCTGGAGAAACAGTATCTACTGTGGGACCCAGGTTATTTATCTACTCTTTACTATAGATTTTTATTTTCCCAACTACTTATACTGAGCATCTGAAGAGACCCAGGTGTGGCCATCAAGAGAAAAGGCCTGTCAGAAAGGGCAGAGAGCAGTTTAGCCTAAGGGAGGGAGCTAGACACTAGGCTACTCTCCCACCTTCTGTGCCAGGACAGACCCTGACCTCAGATCATGAAGAGCTAAAGCAGACCCAGGGGCAGTCATATAATCAGATAACACTGATTCAACAGGCCCCATAGACTTAGCACAGTCATGAGAAAACACCCATGCCAGCAGGAAAGAGAAAGCAGAAACGTCGTCCGGGTAGAAGGGGGAGGACAGAGAAAATGTGCACCACTTGTTTGTGATACGGGAAGAAACCTGGCAAGGATGTGGAACCTTATTGTGGCCATACCTGAATGGGATGCCTCAGTGTTTCCAGCAGTGAGATGCGGGAGGTCTCCCTCACCAGGGATGGCTTTCCCAAGCGGGCTTCAATATACCGACCAGCAACAGCAGTAGCGTTCTTGGCAGAATAGACCCCAACAGCCAGTAGTGTCAATCCAGCCACCTGGAACAGAAAAGCCGCACCTCTGCCTCACAGTTCATCCTGTGCCCAAGAGCAGCTAAGATCTTACCGTAGCCTACACTGGACTCTGGTTGGACCCCAACCCTACACTACAGTTGGTCAGTGCTCACTTGCATACCTCAGGGGACAGCAAAAGTATGTCACTGGGACTGTCCATCAGAGCAGGTTGTAAGAACGTGGGACGTGGCTGGACGTGGCTGGATGCTCCCTAACAGTCTTTCTTGCCTTCCACTACTTTCTTACCATTGAAAAAGTTAAGCTTCATTCTTAGAAAACTAGGCTAGCCACAAACCATGAGTTCCTTTGAAATGTAATGTACTGGCACACCAAGCAGCTCCACGAACAGGGGGCATCTTCCAGACTGGCCTGTGGTTTACTGGTGACTTCCTGTCTAGCATTCCTAAGACCTTAGGTTCGACCCCCCAGCATCCCAAATAATAAAAATAATGTGCTTTCAACATTCCCCTTAGGGGATCATCCCCTGCGCCGAGCATGAAGTCATCCGTGACCCTGAAGATGTCTCAGGCCATCTCCTACCTCACAGACCACCTCCTTCCTCATAGAATTGGCTGGGAACACACTACCAAAAATGCCAGGTAGCTGGGCATGGTGACAACACCTTTAATCCCAGCATTCAGGAGGGAGAGGCGGGTAGATCTGTGAGTTTGAGGACTGCCTGGTCTACGTAGCAAGTTTCAGGACAGCCAATCCTACAAAAATCAGAGCTACATAATAGAGAGATCCTGTCTAAAGAAAAAAAAGGTAAGATTTTAAAAAAAAAAACTTACCAGCACCTTCTCCCAAGGACACTGGAAAGTAAATTCTGGCCCTTTCCTACATCTATTCCTGGATTAGAAGTCTGAAGCCTTAGGGCTGGAGAGATGGCTCAGCGGTTAAGAGCATTTGCTGCTCTTCCAGAGGACCGGGGTTCAATTCCCAGCACCCACATGGAAGCCCACAACTGTCTGCAGTTCCAGTTCCAGGGGACTGGACAACCTCACAGCAGTGCAGATAAAATAAATAAACAAACAAAGAAGCCTAAAGGTAGGCAGGCTGCCTCTGTCAGGACTAGATGGGGTTTGACCCTCCAAGAATTACATGTTAGGTACTTAGTCTCATGCAATGCTGCAGAGTTTGCGAAACCTTCAACAGTAGGGCCTAGTAGAAGCCATTAGGTGGCCCTATTCAGACTTTCCAACACCAGATGAACCTTCTTGTTTGTAAGTTAGTCAGCCTTGGATACTGTGGAGGCCCAAAGAAGCCAAAGGTCAGAGTGTTTTGGGACTTCTTTTTAGTTCGAGATTATTGTGCTACTAATTCAAACAAAGGTCCCACCTAGCTGTAAATCAGAGTTCTGCTCTCTCAAGGTTATTATCAACAGGTGTGGCTAGTTGCCAGACCTCAGGCTCCTGAAATAAGGAAGTAGTGGGTTCCTACCTAAAACAAAAGTCTAAGGATCCAACTGAGTTCTTGTTCCCTTTATGGAAATAACTTGGGATTCCACCCAGGAGTGGGTTTGCCACAGAGTGTTTGGTGTGAGTCTAGGGCATGAGCGATGAATGTACCCCATGACTTTCAATTTGTCTATTAATGCAGTCCTTTTGTTCTGCCCCTACCTTTTGAAATCAGGGGTACATTAAGCTGTTGGAAATTAAATGCGGATGAATTTTAAGCACTCACTGAAATTCCCTCCCGATACTATCCTATGTTTCTGTGTTTTATTATTTTGTTCACGTCTTCGTACTCCTTACTAGATTTTTAGATTCCCATGCCTCCACTCTGGAGAAAGGTGATCTTGTCGAGGCTGGCCCCCGACAGGGTACCTTGCGAGAGCAACATAAAATGGATTAAGACAAGACTGAATTGTCTGAAATGCCTTAAGTCCAAATACTCTGTCATGTCTCACTATAGTTCTCAAAGACAGTTGTAGCTCATGTGTCTGATCTGTGCTGAGTATATCTGCAAAATACTACATGTCTTCATAGCCAGCAAGAAACAGGGCTGAACTTTACAGGGAAGCCCCCAGAGACTGACGCAGAACTGCCCACTAGGCTCTCCCATAGGGAACTATGGTAGCACATACCGTGGCTGTCACTTTGTCCCAGTCTGTCACAAAGGCACGGAATCCTTCACCAAACAAGGTGCCAGCTGTCCTGCATGAGGGGGAAAAGTCACATGACTTTCACCAGTAACTTCCTAGTGTGACCCGGGACAGCAGGTCCTGGGCTCTGGCTGCATCCTTACCTGATGGACTCCAAGATGGTCTGGCGGTGTTCAGCAGCCTTGAGGCGAATCTGTTCCCGGATGATGTCTGCATTCTCTCGATCAGCCTTGGCCCGTGCTCGAGCCTCAGCTTCTACCCGCAGCATCTCATTCTTATGTCGCAACTCCATCTCTCGCTCCACAGTGGCTGTCCCAGGGAAAGGCAAAAAGACAGCAGTCTTCAGCTCCTACTGTGCCTGCCTCTGCCCACATTACTGACATGAACACACAGGCCTAGATATTGCATGGACCAGAAGCAGCAGTGTCACAGTGAACAACCCATACTGCAGAGCAAGCCCTTCTATCAGATGGAGGATCCCTGAAATAGCCTGGACCACCCTTAGGATGACATATTTTAATAACAAACAAACAAAAATGTGGATAATCACAAGAAAAACCAACTTATACTGACATTTAACCAAAATACCAGAAAAGTCACGAGATGCAACAATGTGCCGTTTCTGTCAGCAATAAGAACCAAACACCAAACACTAAGACACTATCACTGCACAATGACACTAACAAATTGCCTCAAACCCTTCCTGACAGACTTCTGGAGACAGGAAATGTTCCTGCAGGTTGGCCTAATGAATGAAGCTCTAACACAGGAGCTAAGGCCAGGCAATGTTCCTATCCAAATCAACTCGTCCCAGAACTTTCTGCTTAGGGGCTTCGGGGCGAGGCTACAGATGAAGCTTCTGCTGAGAGTTAGTTCTTTGAAACCACGGCATCCAGTGCTGTCTGGTGTCACAGCACAGGCTGTGAATTCAGTCCTTAGCTGAGGTCGCAGTGAGCCTCTCTCTGTGCAGGCGTTTCTTAAGGACTAAGATGCCCAACAAAGCCACCCATCCTTGGTGACCACCTACCTCGACGCATGGCCTCCTGCTTCTGCACAGACTCCTCCTGTTTCCTTAAATTCTCTTCATTCATAAGTTGCTGAGAGAGAAGGCACAGAACAGGTAAAAGCTCTTGAAAATCAGAAAAACAAACCAAAACCAAGCCAACAGGCTGGAGCTGCTCTGAGTCAGGAATGTGTCTGCCCACCTGAGGAGACCCAACTCTCTTGGGGCTCCAGCTGGTACACTCCGGTGCAGGCACATCTGCTGTTGGCCCAGGGCATGCACACGTTAAGGGACTGGCTTCAGAGCTGCCCCACCTGCTGGGGCAGAAGCAGCCCTTATACCAGCTTCAGTAATGTGGTTCTAAGACCCCCAGGGCCTGCATCTCTGCTCTATTGCCTACTGAGATTAACAGCTATCATGTCCCAGCAAACAAACATGAGCATTAAGCCCAAGGCTGATGAGCTCCCTATAACAGGGAGCCAGTGGGAGCAAAGGAGGCCTATCCAGGTTTTGAATTTACCCAGGGACCTTGTCCTCCACCATCACTGACTGACCTTGCTAGCTAGGCAGGTGTCCATCTAGCAAGAACCTTCAAGAGTAACTGAAAAACCCACCTCTGTCGTGGAAGCATAAGAAATACTATGCATGGGCTTGTGTATGTGCTTGAACATGGCTGCAAACATGTCAACATGTAGAGTATGTCGCATTCAGGTGTGTGTCTGGGCATGTTCATTGTGCACACAGGCCCGTAAGTATATGCATGCCAGGGCCTACCAATGTCTGAGAAAATTCACCCAGGACCAGAAACACTTGCATTCTTGCCCATGAACTCGGCTGCATCATCCCCTAGTTACTGCAAGGACAGCACAGCTCTCAGAGGTGTGCCCTGCTTACCTGCTGTTTCAGTTGGTCATCATAGCGCTGTCGAGCCAGCTTGTCCTGGTACTGGGCCCTCTAGGGAAGAAGAGGGAAGTAAAGACACACTGTGGCTGGAGAAGCTTCTAGAAGGATCAGAGATGATCTGGACCTACCCTGGAGTGGCTGCTGAGTAAGCCACAGGTGAGCTGCCACCTTCCGCAAACATGCAGGTGCAGGATGGCTCTGCACCAAGGAGTCTATGTTTGGGGGTTGTTTTTGTTTATTTTTACAATTGTGGTCCAGGTCCTAGTATAACTACCACCCTCAGCTGGTCAGTACCTAAAAGATCCAGGGTGGCATCTCAATGTCCCATCCCCACTCCTGTACCCCTGGCATAAGTGACTGCCTGTGCACTTACAGCCTGGTGCTGCCGGGTCTCTTCACTCAGAGTTTTCCTTCTTTCCTCGGCTTGTACACGGATCTGTTCACTCTTCAGTTGCTCTACAGCAGCTTCATATTCCTGCAGAACACAGGCATACCCTGTAAGGCTCACAATGTCCACAGCCCACTCCAGGGTGCTACAGACTACAAGATGGCAGCATCAAAGGCCATGCCAACTGGTCCATGCAACAGGCTGAGATAAGACAGAAGCCAACTTTAAAAACATAGTCTGGACAGATACTCATATACCCCTCAGTGGGCTCAGCTTTATGCACACGGACGAGACCAGGCAGACACAGAGATCAGGATGCTACTCACTCCTTTGCCCTGAGTTCATATCACAACTGTACTGTATTAGCAGACAAGGACTAAGGATGGAGCCCTCTCCATGCTTCCTGAAAACTCTGACTGGGTTCTTCTTTTAGGTTTTGTTGTTTGTTTTTCAAGACAGGATTTCTGTGTATCCCAGACTGTACTGAAACTCAGCTACCCCCCCCCCGCCTTTGCCGCCTAAGTGCTGGGATTAAAGGGTGTACACATCCAGCTTCCAGAGGTTCTTCTGAGTGCAGAGAAATGAAGTAAAAATTAGGTGTGGTGGACACACCTGTAATCTTAGCACTTAAGAGGCTGAGACAGGCGGTGGTAACACATGCCTTTAATCCCAGCACTCAGGAGGCAGAGACCGGAGGATCTCAAGTTCAAGGCCAGCCTGGTCTAGAGTGAGTCCAGAGCAGCCAGGGCTACACGTAGAAACCCTATCTTTAAAAACAAAAATGAAACAAGCAAACAAAAAAACCTGTCTCAAAACAAACAACAAAAACATAAAAGAATTTCAAGAAAGATCCCCTGCCTTCAAGAACTCAGACATTCTCACCTACACCTTCCCTTTCAAGCACCTCTACTGCAGAGTCACAGCCATATACTCAGCATCCTGTTCTTACGTCCCCCAGTTCCTTCAAATGGAGGACACATCCATAGGTCTGCCATTTGTGAACTGGTTCTCACACCCTCATGGCACCAGCCCACAGCTCACCTTGAGTTTAGATTGTTGTTCCAGCTGCAGTGTCTGCTCCTGCATCTGCGCAAGACTCAGTGCCTCCTTGGCATGACCTGTAGAGTATAGGAGCGTAGGAGAGAGGATGTTATAGTATATACCAACAGCAGACACATCCGTGTGGCCCACAACAGACCTCGCTCTCATGCCAAGGGGCTTTCCAAGAAACAACACTCAATCCTGAATCATTTCCAGGCTCCTACAATGACCTCTCTTTTCAAAGCTGCTGCCCCATCTCCAACAGAGAGCCTGGTGAGTTTGGGTATGCAGCCTAGTTGTTAAGAGTTTGCCCAGGTTGCACAAAGCCCCAGGTTGGACCCCTAACACCACACAAAATCAGGTGTAATGTGCATGCCTGTCATCCTAATATTCTGAAGGTGAAAGCCAGAGGATCAGGAGTCCAAAGTCACCCTCAGCTGCGTTGTGAGTTTAAGTTAGCCTGGATTCCATGAAACTTTGTAGAAGTGATGGAGATGAGACAGTAGGAGCTTGGTGAGAGCTCAGGCCCCATCCCCAGGGATCATTGCCAAGAACACCATCAGAAAGACCGCCTCACAATCATCCACAATGGGGTTGTGGAGCAATGGCAAGCCAGGCATTTTCCAATTAGGGAAGCAGAGCTCTGGCTGGTGTCCATATCTGTATCCATTAATGATGTTAAAAAAATATGCATGCAGAAAAGGATGAGTAAGGATCAGATACCAGACAACGCACCTAGATTATAAATATCTTCTGTGTTCTGTGTGTCAGATAGCACTGATGTTTGTCAATACTTAGATATAGTAAGAAAAACTTTACTTTTGTACACTCTAAAGAGGCTTAAGCATCAGGTCTCCAAACCTTCCATGATAGTTTTCTCTTACCTTATTGTGATAATTTTTTAACACAGAAATCACGGGAGTGATGATCACTCAAACTCACAGATCCGCCTGACTCTGCCTCCCAAGTGCTGGGATTAAAGGCATGCGCCACCACTGCCTGGCTGTTTATATTTCTGAAGTCTTCAAGGGTGGCTGCAACCTCTGTATGTTACTTTTGAGTAACTTCTGAGAAACAAGCATGCCATTAACCAGAACTTAACATGGGTATCTGGAGGGAACATGGCCTAAGGCAGGGGTACCACGGTAAAAATATTTCACAGGTTTAGATGGCCATGGCAAATGTCTTTGTATCTGGGATCAATTCACAGAGCACACAGTTTGGAATGAACTCCACCAGTGGGGTAGCAGTGTCAGAGCTTGAGAAGGATCTTCCAAGACGACCTCCTCCTAGACTCTAGTCTTCAGTGACCAGGATGGAAGACAAAAGAACTGACACCTGAAGAGAGACAGCAGCAAGGCACAGCCCTACCCTAGTTCAAATAGTAAGCTTTGAAGCCAAGAGTTGAGCAGACCATGGGAACCCCTGAGACTCTTGACAGGAAAGGGCTGGGGAGAGCAATACTCCTCGGGGCCTCATCTCGGCAAAGTAGACAGGTATGGGAATGTCACAGTCCAATAAACCTAGGACCAAATTCCACCTCCTGTTTATTCTTCATGTGACTTTGGCAAGCTCAGCTAATGTCTCTATTTTCATGTGAAATGAGACAGAACAGGTAAGTTTTCAGCACAAGTTTAGGGCCCACGTGAGACTACCCTACAAGAAAAGGACACTGATGGGGCACGTAGAACCCACAGGAGGTGCTGCTGGCCCAAAAAAGAGAGCTCTGTTAAGGCAGAGTAGAGGCAGAGGCACTGGACTCAGGGGAGAATGTCCTCGGCCAGAGCTTCAGGACTGAAGTGTGGGCACCTAGATAGCAGCGGATATGCAAGAACAGCCGGGACGTAGCGAAGGGCCCTGCTCCCCGTAGTCTGTAACAGACTGTAGGAATGGGACTGATAGTCGAGACTCACGTCTGAAATTCTAGGTGTGCCTTAAGAGTGACCCTCCCCCAACCCAGGAGTCACCAAGAAAAGTGTCCCCTACATAACCCTGAAACAGGACCTAACACTGGAAATGCCTTGAAAACCATCCACCTTTTCTCTTTTCGACCCAATCACTGAGATTGTCTAGCAAACATAACAAATTAGTACCTCTGCTAGGTCAAAAGAGACACATGATCCTGGTCCCAAATCTGAAAGCTTTGAATGTCTCTATAGGGATTTGAGTCAGCAGGGCTCCAAGACCACTGCCCAAGACTTGATAGGATCTTACTGTGTACCCTGGATGGCCTGGAACTCACTATGTAGACCAGCCCAGCCTCAAACTCAGAGTTCTGGCTGTCTCTGCCTCTCAAGTGTTGGTGTAGCCCCACAAGAACAGAGAATTGACTCACCAAGTGCTAGGCCCTCTCTGAGAGGCTCTGCATATTGTACCTATTTAAATTAGGGTTTCCCCAGAGTCTTTTAAAAAACAGAACCCATGCATAAACACAAAACTGAGAACGACAGCATCATTCCTTCAATCAGTATTTATTCAACACCTCCTACATTCAGTTTTTTTAATATTTATTTATTTATTATGTATACAATATTCTGTCTGTGT
>LOJH01037476.1:0-15259 GCA_001685095.1 Ellobius talpinus | reverse complement strand
GTGTGTGTGTGTGTGCGCGTCGTTGTATCAAGGCTAGAGACTGGTGCGTCCCTCTGAGCTGACTGAGGTGGGGTTGTGTCTAGCTTGTCCTTTATTGTGTTCCAGGGTTTGCCTTGTGTTGGGTGTATGGTAGCATGAGCACATGCGTGTACCAGCTTCCGTTTGTGTGGTATCTTACTGTATATACTGAGTGGTTTGAAACAGATTTCTGCTCTTCTGGCTCTGATGTTTAGAAACCTGAGCGGTGTCTCCCAGGGCTAAAGCCAGGCTGCCGGCAGGGCTGCCTTGTGCTGGAGGCTCTAGGGTAGAATGCACTTCCTGTCCTCTTCTAGCCTTTGGAGGCCTGTGTCCTGCTTGTCACCGTCCCTTCCTCTGTCATCACAGCTCTCTGACTGAGCCTCTGCTCCTGTTGTGGGACTCTTCATGACCCCATGGGGCTTCCCACATCATGCAGGCTGCATGCCACCCAGGACTTGGCTTAACCACACTGCAGATCCCTCTGCCACCAGGCTCTGGGCAGAATGGCCTCTTGGCTGAGGGATATACAGCACTGAACTAACCTGCACACAGTCCTTGTTTGTAATCCATCTTGCTGGCTCTGGACAGTGTCCTGTGACTGGTCCCTACTCCACCCTGCCCTTGGTGTTACTTTTCTTTCCTCTTTTTTTTTTTTAGACGGTTTCTCTGTTTATGTAGCCCTGGCTGTCCAGGAATTCACTTTGCAGACCAGACTGGCCTCGAACTCACAGAGATCCACCTGTCTCTGCCTCCTGAGTGCTGGGATTAAATGCATGCACCATACCTGGTGGTATTTACATTTCCTTAAAACAAATGTTATGAAAAAATCTACCATTTTTAGCCTGAGTGTACTCAGGTTATTGCTTGCCCATGTTTCATTTTGAAAGCTACCCTATGAAGCAGGGTACAGGTCCCATCATGTGACCATCCCAAGGGTTCAGGGTTAGTCATCTGTCACATGCTGGTCTTTTATAGTTACAGTTATTTCTGTGTATGTGTGCACGCGTATGTGTTTGTGTGCATTGCACGTGTGCAGGTGCCCCTGGAGGCCAGGAGGTGGTGGTTGTAAGGCACCAGGCAGGTGCTGGGACCTGAACCGGGTCATCTGTAAGAACAGTAAGCACTCTTAACCACCTGGCTATCACCCGGGTTTGGGTTTTTGGCTGTAGCCGCAGGATCTTGAGGTTGACAGGTAGACCCTTCCTGAAGCCTCAGTCTCCAGCTTCAGCCTCTGCATTGTTGGGATTCCAGCATGCAGCATCACAGATACCTGGCTGGGTTGGGCCTTCTACTCAAGTCATCTCTTCTATTTCAAATTACCAGTTTGAGTTGACAGATGTGTCTACTACCTAGATCCTGTCAGTTGATAAGGAAATCCACCTTTTAAAGTTTTTTTTTTAGGTGTGAGTGTTTTGCTTATATGTTGTATGTGTACTGTGTGTGTGCTTGGTGCCCATGGAGTCCAGAAAAGACTGTTGGATTTCCCTGGATCTGGTGCTGAAATTTAAACCTGGGTCCTCTGTAGGAGCAGTCAGTGATTGTAACCAGTGAGCCTTGCTTGGCAAGGCAGTTGTCTTGTTCTGGAATGTGGTATGACATCTCAATATGTGTGCAGTGCATGACTGTTAGATCAGGGTGGCCAGCACATGTCACTGCAGAAATTGGTGTTTATTTGGGTAGGAACACTCTATATCCTCTGTCTACTGTTTTAAAACCTTCCGTTAATTGTTCACCCTAGCTCTCCTGCTCCTCTCCAGACTATTATCTTTATTTCTCCTCCTCCCTCCCAGACTCTGGTAGACACCGCTTTTCTGTCTCTTTCTTTGAGATCAACTTTTATATGTTTGTTTATTTATTTTGTTTTTGAGACAGGGTTTCTCTGTGTAGCTTTGGCTATCCTGGAACTCTCTCTGTAGACCAGACTTCTCTTTACTCAGTGAGATCCCCATCTCTGCCTCGTGAGTGCTGGGATTAAAGGCATATACCACCACCACCCAGTGTAATCAAATTTTAAAAAATTTTTATGTGTTTATTTTGCACATTACTTTACACATGCATTGTGTGGGGAATATGTGGGATTCAGAAGATAAATTGTGGGAGTTGGCTCTTTACCCCCTGAGGATTCTGGGAGTAGAACTCAGGCTGTTGTCAGTCATGGTGGCAAGCACTAGCTTGCCTCCATGTGTAAGTCACCACATGTGAAATTTGTCCTTTGTTACCTGAATCTCCACACTTGACACGGTGACCTCCACTTCTGTCCGCAGTGCTGCAAATGACAGTTTCATTTTTTCTGTGACTAGATAATAGTGCATGTACACTTTGTCCACAAGACCCTGGTTGGCTGCCTGATCGTCACGCACTGCCCTCAGCACTGTTGCCTGTGTACTCGGGAGTGGCACCGCTGAGCACTCCGTACTCTTCCTTGATGCCTCCAGCTCATGTAGCAGCTGCTGCTTCTCAGCACCACTTGTGGGTTTTTTTCTTCTTTCTTTTCGGTAATTAGTGATTGTGACTGGGGTGAGAAGGTCTCTCATAGTAGTTTTGATATGCATTTCCCATTAATGAGGAATTTTGGGTTAACATATACTTGAGGTCCTGTGAAGTTCTGGTTACTCTGAAGTGGCTTAAATCCAGGTTCCTCTCTTAGAGGAATTGTGGTCTATCCTGAGGGAAGGATGCTGTTATTGGGGCAGAGCAGACTCATCCATAAAAGTTTAGAGGAGGGGGATCCCATGACAAAGAAAGGGATGTGTCAGGTACCTCATGGCAAGAAGGCACCTGTGGGTCATGGTCATGGCTGCTCATTGCTCCTGAGGTGTAAAGCTAATCCTGGGCAGGTGCTGAGGGTTCTCACTGATCTTGGGCAGTGAGCACGGGAAGTTTTTGGCCATGTGTTATCTAAGTTGATAATGTGGGTTTGGCTATGAATGGGTGTGACACTCCTTGTACTGAGTCAAATATCCTGGTATGCCAGGGCCTCCTCATAGCTGTGGGCTAGGATGTAAATGAGGAAGGGTGGCTGTGACGAGAGGAAGGACTGTCATTCCCTTAGGGAAAAAGTGCCAGGATGACAAGAGGGATGTCCCTACACACGAGTGCCACGCTCAGTTTGCACTTTTTAAATTCAGATTGATTTGTGTGTGTGTGCAGGTGCCATGGTGTGCATGTGGAGGTCAGAGAACAACTCCATAGTGGGTTCTGGGCATCAGGCCTTGAGGCTTGTTCAGCAGATGACTGTCTGCAGCTCCCGTCTGCATTTCTTAAGGGCTTTTCCTGGTACACACTGTGCTCACCCACTCCTGCAGCAGTTTCAGGAATAGTCAGTGTTGGCTAATGGAATAAAGGGTGGGAAAACCTGGTTTGTGCCAGAGCTGATGCCTGTGCCTTTGATCTATGTATGTGTTGGGAGATGCAGCTCTGTCTGCACAGATGTGATGTCAGTGGCTGTGTCTCGACTTTTTGTTTTTTGTGCCTGTTGTAATTGGTTGTTACTCCCTGTGCTTTGTATTCTAAGGTCACGTTGTAGACATCTGTCTTAAACATCATCTTATTGGATGCAAAAATACCTCCCAGATACACTGATGTGTTCTCCTAGCCTGAGTAGCTTCAGGACAGAATCACAGAGTAGCAGACCTCACTATGACATCGCCTCACAGTCACCTTGTGAGGCCATTAAGGATACGTCCACGATTAGTAGTAGTGTTCAGTGGATTTGCTTTCAGTGTTAGGAAGCCATGATCCCTTGCACAGGCTTCAGGTTCAGCATCTCTAGGTGAGGCTGAGTGTGGAGCAGAAGGTGCTCACTCAGTCTTGGTCTCAGTTTCGATGAACACAGAGCTCACGAATCCTGGAGGAGCATTTAGTGCTGGAAGGAATGATTCGTGAATTAATAAGTGATAAGGAGCATGCTAAGGGAAAGGGTGGAAGCTGCTTCCCTGTCCTCCAGGCTTTGTCTGAGTGGAGAGGAGTTGCCCATGCAGTTTCTCACCTGCATCCCACCCTGGTGTATGGCTAGTCCTCGCCAGGTGCTGCTCTTTCCTCTACCCGGCTCCGAGGCCACTTTCTCTTGATGGGGTTTGCTCTTCTGACGTGGCACCTGTGGCTCAGGTGGGCTATGCACCCCCATTCATCTCATTTACTAGCTTTTCATATGAGCTAGAAGTCAGGAGTATTGTTGTCCTTGACTTGGAGAGCGACCGAGTGTGTCAAGATCTATTTATAGTATGGCCATGGCAGCAGACTCCAGCTTGTCTCATCAGCAAGTCATTATTGGGGGTGGGGTTGCCCAGGCTATCTGCAGAGCCAGCCACCTGGGGTGAGCACCTGTGGGTAAATGCTGAGGGCATTTTCCTTGGGACAGTCCAAGAGTGTCTTTACATCCAGGATGTCCCTGATTGCTGTAGGTGTCGACCCTCTGAATTGGAAGGCTGGTGCTGACCACCTCTTTTTCATTCCAAAGGCAAATCGGGAGCGGTGCCGAGAAAATTTCCTTACTAGATGACATTTCATCGCAATGTCCGATCGTTTGGGGCAAATAACCCAGGGCAAGGATGGGAAAAGCAAGTACTCGACTCTCACCCTGTTTGACAAGTATAAAGGCAGATCAGTAGGCGCGGCCAGATCCTCAGGTAAGGAAGGCCTGGCCAGGCGGCTGTCCCTGCGGACAGTCAGGGGGGCTGCTGGGTAGAATGACAGCGGCCTTTCCCTCTTAGTTTTCTGGTTCTGATTTGTGGAACCTGGTGGAACAAGTTCATGTTGGACTTGTTGCTACCCACAAGGCCTTCTTGGGGGTTCTTGGGTTGTAGCCAGGCCATCATCTGGTGCAGGGGTGGTCACTGTGGGCTGAGCTTCCTGGGTCTGGCTCCTCCCTGGCGTGAGCTCCCCCAGCCACCTCCTGCCATGGTAGAATGAGAGAGCCTTTGCAGTTCAGTGACCCTTTGTCTCTGTAATCTGGGGAGGAGCTGGCAGGGCCCAGAGTGACTGCCAGGCACTTGTCTTTGTCTTTCTCACTTGGAGGCTGAGCAGAGGTGCGAATTGGCCTTTTTCCTCCTGTGAGGTGTGTGTTCTGTCTCGTGTACTTTTCCTTGCAGTTATTCCTAGACATGGCTTACAGAGTCTTGGGAAAGTTGCCACAGCCCGGCGTATGCCACCGCCTGCAAACCTGCCAAGCCTGAAGTCTGAAAACAAAGGAAACGACCCCAACATCGTGATAGTGCCCAAGGACGGGACAGGATGGGCCAACAAGCAGGACCAGCAAGACCCAAAGAGGTGAGTAGTAGAAGGGTGATGACCAGGGGTTGCAGGGGGTGGGTATGTGTCCCATCTTCTGCTCTGTAGTAAGAGGAGGAGCTGGGAGTAAGATGCAAGGCCAGGCTTCCCTTCGACTATGTGCACTTTGTTCCTTGCCTTTGTTTGGATGGGCCTTTGAGCTGATTAGTAGCATTTCTCTGGATAATCATACTCCCAAGGGATTGTGGGCAATGATTCAGACTGTCCCCAGAGAGCCACTAGGTTGGGCCTGGGGCCCTTTGTGCTCCATGTTGGGAGAATGTAGCTTGGCAGTTGCAGTCTTAGGAGACTCAAGTCCTGAGTTGTGTGTCTCTAGAGACAGCAAAGGCACTTGGGCCGCAGGAGCCCTCAGATGATGAGCCACCTTTGATCTTGAGCCTCTGCGTGTCTTGATCTCTTCCTCTCGTCCGGGGAGGGGCTCCAGAGGCAAAAACCTCCTGCTGGAGCTTGCTGTTGAGTGTGAAAACCAAGACCCAAGACAGTCTGGCTTTCCCCACCCTCGCCCCTTGCA
The DNA here is from genome assembly GCA_001685095.1 of Ellobius talpinus. NCBI lineage: Eukaryota > Metazoa > Chordata > Mammalia > Rodentia > Cricetidae > Ellobius > Ellobius talpinus. The sequence continues at coordinate 9,441 of LOJH01037476.1, read as the reverse complement.
TCTGCTGTGGTCCCTGCATGCTGACAAGATGACAAGACAGTGAGAGTGACCAGAATGCAGTGTGCCATCCAACCCCCCATCTTTCAAGCTTGTGTTAGAAATGGCCTGGAAACTCTGGGAAAGCTGTCACTACAGTGTGGCAAAAAGGAGGTATAGTGTGAGGGAACCACGTAGCCCCTGGACATGCTGTGGAAGTGTGTGAAATGGGTCCTGAGCTGTTTAAACAGTTTGCAGCCAGGGGTGGTGGTGCACACTTTTAACCCCAGCGCTCAGGGAATAGAGACAGGCAGATCTCTATGAGTTTGAGGCCAACCTGGTCTACATAGTGAATTCTTGGTCAGCCAGGGCTAAATGAAGAGACCCTGTTTCAAACAAAACAATATTTTGCAGGCAGTTTTTGAGGTATACTGTTAATTGTCAGGTAGAACCCAATCTTCAGATTGGACTTTCGTGCTGTTTCTTGTCAGACCAGTTTTGATTTGTTGGGACTTGGGGGATTAGTTCATTTCTGAGCCCCAGGGTCCTGCCTTCAAGGGGGAATAGTCCCTAGCTCCAGGGATGGCCACTGGGGCACTGTGGTACACCCACGGGATAACAACTTGGCACGGAGGGCATGGCACATGCCAGCTGTTGTCGTCGTCCACCAGCTCTGTGATGAAGCAGATGTGGCTCAATTCAGCGGGAGCTCAAGCTGCTGAGAGAAGAGGCCAGAAAGTGCCGCCCCCTCTGCAGTCTCAAGCAGTGGCAGAGGCAGTGCCAGACACCCTGGTGAAGGCCACCTGCTGGGGAGGAGGCTACCCCATTGCCTTGGTCTGGTCTTGTCTTCTATGGGAGGACTTGGAGCCTAGATTTGGGGACACAGAGGTGCCACTACCTGGAAGCTTCTGTTTTAGGTTAGAAGGTGGTGTGAGAGGAGGACCAGTGGCCTTCATTTTGTCATTCTCGTGACTGTGCTCAGGTGAACTTGGAGCAGTGTCTATGGATCCCCTGGCAACCGCTGCTCGTCACCAAGTGGGCAGCTACCATGCCCTAGGCTGTCAAGTTCAAGGTGCTGAGGCAGAGTGGAAGGCTCCACACACCCTATTTCCTCTCAGACAGGGGGTGCACACTGCAGCCTGCATGGAAGACACCTGGTGATAGCTTTTAAATTGTGAGAAATCTTGGCTCCGACAGCGTCATCCATATGTCGTATGACTGGAGCAGAGAGTGCCCAAAGGCCTGTGTGTGTGTAAAACGTTTGTGGCAGTTCTCTCTGTAATGGGGGAGAATGAGAAGCAGAAACTGATTAACTTATGGCCCATACGACTGCAGTTAGTCATCATTAAAGGTAGCTTATGTATGTAGAAAAGCTCTAATAGACTGGAAAGAGATTGTGGAATCATACACAGGGTTAAAAATTTTAACATGTATAGGAAAATCTGTTGGAATCTTTGTCTGGAGAATGAGATGGTAGTGTCTGTTATTGATATTTACAAATTTTCTTTTACTGAGAGCGTGCATTTTTTTTTAATGCACTGAAGCATGGTAGAAGTCCATTGAGTCTCAAAGCAGGGCAACTTAGTCAGGAGCTCAGGCCCCCAACACTGGTGACTCAGTTTCTCCATTGGTAGATCTTCTATTGCTTCCTTCAAGTTCATTTGACAACTGTCAGAAGCAAGCAGCAGACTGCCCCATGTCCTGGGCAGTGTCATTGCGTCAGCCCAGAACATGGGTCGCCTCTTCTCAGAGTCACTGCTGTGGCAGCAGATGCCCTGTGTGGCGTCTGACCCCACCCTGCATCCTGCCCTCTTCTAGTTCCAGTGTGACAGCCTCTCAGCCGCCGGAGTCGCAGCCGCAGCCGGGTTTGCAGAAATCTGTCTCCAATTTGCAGAAACCGACACAGTCAATCAGTCAGGAGGTAAGTGCTGGGGACTCGCCTGTCGGGACCCTGCTGAGTCCTGCTGGGTGCTGCTTGGGAAAGGACAGAGACCCAGAGCTGAGCACAGGCATTTGCTTGCTTGGGTGCAGATTGATTTCTCATGAGCAGGTCACTTGGGCTGACTCCAGGCTGGCTCAGTGCCTCCTAATGTGCTCTGTGGACATTAGTGTTATAAGGATTCAGGAAGTGTCAGGCTACAGAAATGCCCCGTTGTCGGGTGAGTTTGAAAATACAACCAGCTGGCCATGCTGTCCCACTTGGAGAGAAGGTCTTATTACGTAGCCCTGGCTGGCCTGGAACTGGCCATGTAGACCAGGCTGGTCTCAGGCTTACCAGATCTGTCTGCCTCTGCCTTGCTTTTGTTAGAATGCTTTTACCACCATGCTGTGGTGTCACCCTCACTGTGTATGGCTGTCGCCTGCTGTGACTGGAAGGGTGTGTGTCAGGGGAGCCTGTGGCTCCTCCAGGACCCCGTCCTCTCCAGCACTACAGATGCCTGTTTCCATCAGATTCCATACACACTGACCGCAATCCCTCGGGCCTGTGAAGTCACAGTGCGGAAGTTGAATTTCTTTTCTTTTCCAGATTTAAAGTCAAGTGGGATTATGTGTGTCAGGGGAGCCTGTGGCTCCTCCAGGACCCCCTCCTCTCCAGCACTACAGATGCCTGTTTCCATCAGATTCCATACACACTGACCGCAATCCCTTGGGCCTGTGAAGTCACAGTGTGGAAGTTGAATTTCTTTTTTTTTTTCCAGATTTAAAGTCAAGTGGGATTATGACTCCTGGCGCTTCAGACTTAGCCATGTAGAGCTTGGTAAACACATTTGTGCCCTAGCCCTGCCTCTGGAGCCTGGAGAGGGTCCGGCACCTTTCTAAGAAGGGTGTGGGATCAGACAGTTTTGGCCGGTGGAGGAGGGAGCCTGTCCCACACAGGTCATTCCATCTAGCACTCAACTCTTCTTTGGTGCTCTGGGGTTCTCTCTGTAACTTAAGGGGAAGGAAGAGGGACACCGTGTGACTTAATATTTTTAAAAGGCCTTGGGAGTTACAGTCTACTGCTTTTGAAATAGAAATCACCAGCATTATTGGCATCCCTCCATTAATGTTCCTAGTAAGGGCTGGGGCTATAGACATGGGGGGAGGTGTGTGGTTCCAGTTGGCACCAGCCCTGGTGTGCCCCTCTGCTTACAAGAGGCCATCCAGGCCCAGCTGCATGCCCTGCTGCCCTTTGGGCATGTCCTGTGTGCTCAGGAGACCTTTGCAGACTTGACACAGTACCCAGTGAAGCCCTTGTTGTCGGTGCTCAGGGCTAGCAGACATAGGCAGACATTCTCTGCATGGGAGCAGGGGGTGAGGCTAGGTCCCATCACTGGTGCTAGGTCTGTGTCGCTCATTCTCCAGTCCCATCTGGGTTCTGACCAGACCCTTTCAGAGGCCTGGTGGGATTTCACTTGATCCACCAGTTGCTAGCCTTACGAACTTTCAGCAAAGGCTGCTATAGTAGGGCTAAGGCTGAGGCAGGCAAGTGTGGATGAGTAGAAGAGGAAGGTCACTCAGAGAGCCAGGTTGTGAAGGCCAGCGGCTATCACGTGGTCGGGCATGTTCCCCAGTTATCCCTGGCAGATTGACATACGTGCTGAAATTGGGGATGGAGCAAGACAACTCAACTCTGTGTGGGCACGGGACAGCCTGGCAATGTTTGCAGAGTTCGGCATGAGGGTGGTGTGGGTTGAGTCTTCTGTGCTTGCTGATCAGCTGTGCCGCTCTGGGTCCCAAGCTTGCGACTCTGCCTGGGACTGCTGAGAGCCCCAAGAGTAGACGTCTGTGTGAGGTCTGAGTCTAAAATGAAGCCCTCACCCCACCATCTCTCCGCTCAGGGCCCACGAGTGCCAGGCCAGTGCTCTGCCAGTGAGCTCTGCTCCAGCTCTAAGTGCCACATTCCGAGGTGCTTAGTTGCACAGCAGGTTAGCTGAGCTGCTCTCCTTGTTTTCTTTCTCTTAGAACACAAATTCAGTGCCAGGTGGACCAAAGTCATGGGCACAGCTGAGTGGAAAGCCAGTCGGACACGAAGGTGGTAAGTGGTGTGGGTGGCTCGGGTGGGCTGAGTTTAATATTGGCTATTGGAAATATTCCTCTTGAGCTGGGCAGAAGAACCCCAACTCTGTCCCTGATGGTCCTTCAGGCAGCTATGCTGCTTGGGGTAATTATGGCCAGTGCCACGTTGTCACGCAGCTGCTTCTCCCTCCCTGACCCTGCACTAGCCCCAGTGGAGAGAGCAGCTCCTTACAGATGTTCATCCAGATCCTTTGGAGGACTGGGTGGGATTGGTTACTGTAAGTGTCTTGACTGGCAGTAAGATTGAAAATGCTGTCAGTCCCTGTGGAGTGTTCATGGAGACAAAGAGGAAGGGGTGATGCCCCACAGGATAGCGTGTTCAGAGTAGTTCAGGAGCTTCCAAGGCAAGTTCTGATTAGGTAAACTGGTTTGAGGTCATCCTGTGTAGATGGGCATAGTCCCTGCAGCTCTGGTGGAGGTGAGCCCAGAAGCAGCAGGTCATTTTTTGTTTGTTTGTTTGTAAGATTTATTTTTTATGTATATAGATATTTTGTCTGTACACCAGAAGAGGTCATCTGATCCCACGAGACTATAGTTACAGATAGGTATGAGCCACCGTGTGGGTGCTGGGAACTGAACTCAGGACCTCTAAAAGAGCAGCCAGTTCTCTTAACCATTGAGCCATCTCTCCAGCCCCCAGCAGGTGGTTTTGAGAGCGCCATGAATCAAGATCTTTCTACATGAAGTCTTCTAGGTTTCCCACATCAGCTGGTATTTCTGACAATGCTGACCATCAGCAGCCCTGGCCTGTGAGGGAGAGTCATGAGAGTGCCAGCGGAGAGCTCTGACAGCCTCTTTTACTTTGTCATCTGCCCTGGGGTTCCTTCCCTCTCCTGTGGGTCCCTGTCCGCCAGGGCTTTGCCATGCTTGATGTGTAGCTCATGCTAGCTCCAGTGGATGTGGATGGCAGCACAGAGGGCATGCCTCTGGCCGGGATCCACTGTGATGGAGAAGACAGCCCACATAGAAGTGAACGCCCCAGGCTCTCCCTAGGAGCTTCGCTCTGGCGACTCAGCTGCGCGCTGAGAGCCTTGCTGATGGCAGTGAAGATCATTGGTGAAAAGCAGGGAGGGCAGGCAGCTCGAGGTCTTCAGAGATGCTCCAGGCAGAATGGCTACTGCAGCATCAGCTGGGTCCTAGCTGTCTGCCTTCTCTGCGAAGTTAAGTGTTCTGTGTACATGCATGCTTCGTGCTCATGTGCGTGTGTAGGCATGTGGTGTATGTGCATATGTAACAGGCTTTCTTTTGGACTACCAACCAGCTCCCAAATAAAGACATGGGGATTTAATATTATTTATGGATGCTTGCCTTAGCTTATGCTTGTTCCACTCTTTCTTAAAACTTTATTTAACCTGTTTCTCTTCATCTACGTTTTACCTTGGGGCTTCTTGCCTTTCATTCTGTATGTCCTATTCCATGTCTGGTTGGTTGGCAACTGCCTGGCTGGCCCCAGGCGTCTTCTTCTTTCTCCTTCCATCTCTTCTGCCTTCTCTTAGTCTCTCTGCCAGGCTGCCCCGCCTGTTCCTCTACTGCCTAGCTATTGGTTGTTCAGGTGCCTTAGGCAGGCATAGTAAAACAGTAGCACATCTTTACATAATAAAACAAATGCAGCATAAACAAATTAATCTTTACATGGTTAAAACAATATTCCTCAACATAAATAAATGTAACACATCCTTCCATAGTTAAATATTGCACAAAATGCATATGTATGCGTGTGAAGATCAGAGGATATTTTTGAGTAATTCCTCATGAGTAATATACCTCAATTTTTGAGACAAGGTCTCTGACTTGAAGCTCACTGCCTTAAATTCCTATCTGCTGCTGTGGCAACACCATGACTGAAGCCACTTGGAGCTGAAAGGGTTTATTTTAGTTTACAGCACATCATGAATGGAGAGCTCCAAGGGAACTCCTAGCAGGAATCCAGGAATCTGGAGGCCAGAACCTAAGCAGTAGTCACGGAGGAATGCTGCTCACTGGCTCACTCAGTTTGCTTTTTTATATATGATCTGCCCAGGGTGGTACTGTTCCCCAGTCTACTGGGTCCTCTACATCATTCGGTAATCAAGAAAACGTCCCACACACTTGCCCATTGGCCAATCTTCCAGAGGCATTTTCCTAGTCAAGTACCCCTCTGCTGGTTATAAGTGCACACCATTGTGCCTAGCTGTTGACTATTTTAAAAATTGTGTATGTAAGTGCGGATGCACGTGTGCCATAGTGCACACATATGGAAGTCAGAGGACAGCTTCCTGAAGTCTCTTTGCATCTTCCAGCTTTTTGAAGTAGGGTCTCATTTCTTACCTACTTGCCCAGGAGCTTCTGGACGATTCTATCTGCTCCTAGCTAGTGCTAGAATTACCAATCCCTGCCATTGAGTCCCAGATTTCCACATAGATGCCAGGAATCTAAACAGTTCATCAGGCGTGCATTGCAAGTGCTAGGGCAGAGGTGAAAGGTGTGTGCCCCTCCCCTTGCGTGGCCACCTTGGTCACGGATGTAAAGAGCCAGCCGGGTCCTGGGGTCCTAGTGTGCTGGTGTGAGGCTGCGAGTTAGCTACCCTGTCTCCCTTTTGATTCTTGTTGCTGTGGTAGAATAACTCAACAGAAGTGATGTAAGGAAGAAAGGGGCTCATTTACCTTAGAATTCCAGGAAACATGGCAGGTACTTGGAACTGCCTGTCCTGCTGCTCCACAGTCAGGAGCAGAGGACAGTGAATGGATGAATGATGAATGCATGCTAGTGCTCAGCTTGCTTTTTTACTCTTTTCTTTTTCCTTTTTGGTTTTTGAGGCAGGGCTTCTCTGTGTAGCCCAGGCTATCCACCAGGCTGGCCTCCTGAGTGCTGGTGTTAAAAGTGTGCACCACCACTGCCTGGCTGGTTTTCTACTCTTTAACAATCCGCAATCCCATGCACTACCCACAGTGGGTGGGGCTTCCTGCCTGATTAACATATTCAAAATTATCTCCCACAGACATGCTCAGAAGCCACCCTGATCTAGACAGTCCTGCCTTGAGACCCCTTTCCCAGGTTATTCCAGGCTGTGTCGGGTTGACAGTGAAGATCAACCAGCCAATTTGTAGTTTCTGTTTGTGGAGGGGGAGTTAGTCGGTGCCATCACTTGGTAGGCTGCTCCGATCCAGCCCTTTCACGGAGTGTGGTGGTGAATAGGCCTCTGGCTCTGCTGCAGTGACCGCATCCAGTTCCCTGGCTGAGCCTGTTTCAGTCAGCAGGTGCCTGTGTACTGTACTGAAAACCTAGGGTATGGCTTGTCTGTACAGGGAGTAGAGTGACAACAGCGGGGCATGGTGTGGTGTTCAGCATGGGCTGCAGAGCTGAGGAGGAGCAGTTCCCATCCAGGAAGTCGTGGATCTGTGTGTCAGGAGTGAAGTTAAGGCAGGGCTGCTCCTGAGGGTTGATCAGTGAGTGACAGTTGAAGAGAGAGATGGCCTTGGGATTATACCAGGACCATGTTTGCAGAGTTAGAAAGGTTGAGGATGTGCGCTATAGTGGGGAGGTGAGTCTGTGACACTCAGAAATCATAGACCACAGCCTTGGGGGGCATCTGTTGGCGTGGCCTCACAAGAGGCAGTTTTCTTCAGGAGCTGATTTCACTTGTGGACTGTGCTTGCTCACCACCTAGGCAGACACAAGTGCAGGTGACTCCTATGGGGTGGAAAGGGGTGTGTGCTGGAGCAGAGGCGGTGTCCTGCCTGCTCATCCTGTGTGACCACCTGCCAGCCCCTGGGGAACAACTGAGGGTGTCACTGTTACTGCTCACTTGCAGCCACTCCGGGCCATGTGGAGCCAGGAAAGCTGACAGAGATTGGTTGGCTCACTCTGTCTTCTCTGCCTCCCTTGACAGGTTTAAGGGGCTCAAGCCGACTATTATCCTTCTCTCCCGAGGAATTTCCGACGCTGAAAGCAGCTGGAGGGCAGGACAAGGCTGGCAAAGAAAAGGGCGCCTTAGATCTGTCGTATGGGCCAGGACCAAGCCTCCGCCCTCAGAGTGAGTGAATGGCAGCTTGTCCTCAGCCCCTCACTGTGCACCAGACCCCTTTCTTTCTGTCTTTCCAGGTGGGCTCCAGCTGCTGCTCCTGGGTGTTGCTAGCTTGACAGGGGCATATCTGGCTGCCTCTCTGGCCTGCCCCTCACCTCTCTCTCTCTCTCTCATCCCTTTGGCTGAACCAGGTCTTGTTACTATCCATTTCCCATCTGTTATTACTTCCACTAAGCTGAGTTGTACTTCATGGCTACCTACAGGATACCTACTAGCTTAAGTCTGCTTCCATAACCTCTTCCCAAGCCTCTCTGAGTGCTGCTTGTCACCCCAGGAGCTGTGACAGCCTGGCTTCCACCCTTTCTCAGCCACATCAGAATTGACCAGTGTATCTGCAACAGCCAGTGCTGTTGTCCCCTCTGGTGCCAGGGATTTGGGAAGACCCATGTGTTACACATGTTGTGCTGCTTTGCCAGCCTGTGGTGTGAGGTTCTGGGCTTAAGATCTGGGTTTTCTGTCTGGCCTGACCAAGGAAGTTCTTGAAATCCAGGGGGCTTTTGTCTGCCTGCCGTCAGACAAAAGTCTGACTGTCCCAAGTGCTCTCCTGTTGATGTACTGCTGATGACAACTCAGGCACTGTCCTGAAAGCCAAGTGACCACCCTGCTGCTCTGCTGAAACATCGGCTTTGCCGAGAGTCCATAGTGCTCAAAGTGGATGGTTGAGTGTTCAGACAAGTCCTACGCTAAGATGATCTATGCTGTGGGGCTAAAGTGTAGAAGTAGAAGCAGCTTCTCGATCAGTTCTTTTTTGTTGAGAAGGTGGGAAGCAGATGACTTAGGGGTGATCTTGGCTTTTCAGGATGGCAGCAAAGTGGCCTACCCCATCCTGACTGGCTTTTCTCTTGGGGGTTGGCAAATGCTGAAACCTTTCCTGTCTCGGCTCCTAAGCAGAAGAGGACAGAGAGGAGCCTGGGATTGTTCCTATGTGGCCCCCACACTAGTGCCATTGTATGCAGTTTCTCTCTGTACATTTGTTACCTGCGGCCAGCCACATCTGCAAGCTACTGTACACTACTGTGAAAGTGGGACATGATCACACTGCTCGTGTTTGTCTTCTGCAGTTGACTTAGGAGTTAATCTTAAGTGTGCATAAGAAAACCCAGTCAGGCCAGCTGTGGTGGCACACACCTTCAATAAGCCCAGCACTTGGGAGGGAGGCAGGTGGATCTCTGTGAGTTCGAGGAGAACCCGGTCTACATGGCAAGCTCCAAGCCAGCCAGGAATATATAGTGATTCAAAGAGGAAAAGCCAGTCTGCTTTGGGTCTGGGAGAGTCCCATCTCTGGTGAGTGGGCTCCTATAGGGATTGTCATGTGGCTGTAAGAAGCACACTCTCACAGGGAG
>LOJH01037475.1:8586-24053 GCA_001685095.1 Ellobius talpinus | reverse complement strand
CTAAATATAATAAAAGCAATATATAGCAAGCCAACAGCTAATTATCAAATTAAACTGAGAGAAACTAAAATTTTCTGTATTTTTATTCCATACAATCAAACAACAAATGAAAGGTAAAAGTAGTCAGTTATGTCAAATCTTAACAAATAATTTAAATGTAATATGGGCTGAATTAAAAAGAGTAAAGGCAACTTTTTACTTGCCTTTCAAATGGACAAAAACTCTGGTTACTACATCATGATCGCAATAAGCATATTTCTTAATATCATTCTAGTTAAAAATCAATTGATTATTTAAAAACATCATTTGTAAATTAACCTAACTTAGTGGGCCTTAATATATATATATTATATATATATATATATATATTTGTTTCTTAGAAAGCATCCACAAATGTCACTGCTAAACCTGCATATTTCTTGAAAGCTTTAAAGAAACTAGTCTGGGAACTCTCTTTCCAGATAGAGCCTAGATTTTATGCTCAAGGTACCACAGGCTAGCCTATGTTAGAGGGAACCCAGTTCATCTAAGTCATCTCCTTTTGACTAAACTGAGGGCTTGGGATATCACTTAATAAACACATTTGTTGATGGTGCAGATAGAAAACCACTGTCAAAGACAGTGCTTGGATATTCTGAATAACTTTCCAATGCTGGGAGTACAATGACTAAGTATTTGTCATTCTCTTTTAATGATGCAACACAAGTAGTTATGGTGTAGACCCTGTAATTAACTTTGCTAAGAGGAAGAACTGATTGTTAAGCTAAAGGGCAGGGCCAATTGAACCAGCATGCAGGGCAGGTGGTAGGTTTATGTACAAGGTGCTGCTGTTCACAGCATCCTGTATGTCAAGATTGTGAAACATTGAGGGGAGAGTAATTGTTATTTGCCTCTCTGCTTTTTTTTCAACATTTGGGGTGCAGATGCAGACTCCAAGATCATCCATCGATTAAAAGGATCCATCCCATGTACAGTGAGACATAAAGAGTAGTTCATCTTTTCTGTAGATAAGGAAGTGCTTGCTGTTTGTTTGTTTGTTTTTCTTACATGGACTGAACTGGTCAGTACTACACAGCCAGAGTTGTTCAGAATTATGCAGCCAGAGAAGAAAGCAACAGATTTCTGGTAGACCTTATTCCCTATACATCCTTGTCCTATAAGGAGGGCAGTATGCACCTTCTCCGGTGGAATGGTGCTCCATGCAAAGGAACTACTCTGGACAGATGTTTCCTGTCATACAGATGCATTAGAAACTTAATCCATTTTACTCAAGCATTCAATATTTTAAAATCAATTTTACACACCTGATTGACATTATATACAAAATAGTATGCAATGTGAACAGAAGACTATATGCCGGGAGATAAAATTTGCTCTATTTCTCTAATTTTTTTTTCTGTAAATAAATTACACTTGTACTTAACATTAACATGACTGACCATTAACTTGTTTATCTAAATCATCTTTAACAGTTTATAATAAGTTAGCCACTCTCTCATAAGGTTTGGATTTTACAACTGAATCTTAAGAAGTTAGTTCTTGAATCAAAGACCCTTTGTGTCAAAATAAACTTTAAATCATAAATACAGTCAACATATGGGAACCTCATTTTCCTGCTTATTTCATAATGTACTTTTACAAAATGCCAGGTTTTATGACTTAGTTTCAAAATAAACAACTTTGGAAGCCAGGTGTTGCCTTGTTTTTAGATAAAAGAGAAGTACAATGTTTAAATAAAGTGTTCAGTGGGTCTAGATTTTGGGAATTCTGGTTGATACTAATTGGTTACCTTAAGGAAAATGGTAGTTAAGTCAGAAAGCATATCTTTTCTTTAACCTTAGTAAAGATGCTGGCTTAATCATGTGACTGCCAAAAGGGTAGCAAACCATATCATTGTTATTTACTCCAAAGTGTGCCTAGGTCATCAGCTAAGATGATAGCAAGCCATATAGTACTCCAAGATGAATCCATCAGGAGCATACTCTTTTTCAAAACAAGAATTGAAAGCACTCAGGTGGTGGTGGTGCATGGTTTTAGTCCCAGCATTCACTAGGCAGAGGCAGGCAGATCTCGCTGAGTTTGAGGCCACCCTGTTCTACAGAGTGAGTTTAGGACAGCCAAAGCTACACAAACAAATACTTTCTCAAAAAAAGAGTTGAATGTAAATTACATACATGGTATAGTATCACAAATTAAGATTATCTGAAAATCCTTTTTAAACCAAACATAATGAACTTACAAAGCCTAAAATACAGAAAATTGAAGTTTCAACAAAAGCTTTTAAGATAGTAAACAAAGCTAAGAAAAAAAAGGGGTGGGGGCAGTAATTCAGAGAGTTAAACACCAAAACATTAGTAACCTATATTGGAAATGGTTGTATTCATGGTAAAAGTGTCTTCTGGGTTGTTTTGGTTTGCTCTCCTTTTTCCTGTCCAGAATCAGGTGGGCACCATGACCCAGAACAGAGACTTAAGAGGAAGCTTTTTAACATATATGCTTGGGTCTGTTGCAAATTGGCTAAATTCCAACTCCAGAGCCAGCCTGCTTAGTAGAGTTGAACAACATGAACCAATTTTTCAATAGTATCCATGCCCAAAAGACATTTGCATCTGTGTGAGATTGATCTGCATATCTATGTATTATCTACATATCCATAACCAGTGTGTGTATGCCTGTAGACATAAGCAGACAACCTGAATTGCCTTTCCTTCTTAACAGTTAGAGGAAGAAACACAAGGAGGCCCAAAGCATACAGAAAAGGTGCATTACAAAATGTTATGTTTCCCAGTTAGGAATCACTGTGATAATAAAAATGCCAGTTTGGTGGCCAAGCAGAAAATTTTGCATTCCAGTTTTGAGCATGAATGTAAGCCAGAATCTTGGGAGAGGTTTAAGTGAGCTAGGAGTTTTATAGGGGAGAGGTCTCCAACCACTCTGCCATTCAGTTTTCTGATATTACAAAAATTCATTAGATATTAGATATTGAAAGTTCCAAAATTTGAGAACATTGACCATTTGTCCAATATATTTTGAGAGCAGATGTGCAAAGGAGAGTCACCTGTTTCAACTATCTTATTTTGAGTTCTTTAAGTCAGTCCTTAAACAGGACAAGGAGTCTCTTTTCTTTTTTTTAATAAAAAATGGAATACATGGCTGAATTGAAAACCAAGATACAGACAGGGGTCAATGTTTAGTTGCTTTGAGCATCCTCTACATCTGGAAATGACCAAATGTGCCTGGAACCCCGAACTGCTACAATTCCAGGGCTACATTGCTGCAAGACCAGTGGATAACATCTAGAGCTTTCAGCTATACTGAGCCTCAGAATCTAACTAGGACACTTCTGAAGTCTGACAGATAACCCTTTCCTGGCAAGTTTCTACATGAGTGTGCTGGTTGAAGGCAACATTACCTCCAACATTGGTAAGACTTTGTCAGCACATTACAGTGAATGATAAAAGGCATAGATAGAGATTGAAAAGAAAGGTTGCTGCCTGAGGAAATGGGAAACAGATGGCTTTCGCTGTTTTTTTTTCAGGCACAGTGCAAGGCAGCTTAAGGGGCTTGAGCCACTAACATGCTAGGATTTCCCATCCTGGGCCTTTCAGCAACATATGTTAGAATTTTGTATTTAAATAATATATTTTTTTTATTTATTTTGCATGCCAATCGTTTTCACCTCCCTCCTATACTCCAATCCTCTCCCTTTCCCCATATACCTCGATCCCCATCTACTCCTCCTCTATCTCCATTAAGAAAGGTACAGGCCTTCCATGAGCTTGGGCAAAACATGGCATGTCAAGCTGAGGCAGGATCGAGCTCCTCCCCTAACTTACAGGCAGGAACCAGGTAAGTCAGCATGGGGAACAGGCTACTAAAACTCATTAAAGCACCAGGGAGAGGTTCAACTCTCTTTAAAAATCTAACATATGATTACATGTAAATGACAAAATATTTGATCTTTCTCTTTCATAACAGAAAAAGTTTATAGAAAATAGTAAATAACTTTCAAGTGGCCAGAACAACAAAAGCAATCAAAAAACATACATATCAAACATATATTTTTTTGAAAAACATAGCACAAAAAATTCCAGACAGTGTTCATAGGTATAGATTCTCTTGGTAAATTTTGTGAAGCATGACAAATATATTAAAATATGCACAATAGGAATGTAAGGGCCATTAGATGTTTTATCAATCTCACCACTTTATAATCACTTTTAGTGATTACACTAGCAACTGAGCCTAGTAAGTTTGACTATGAAACTCAGACTCTTAACAATGATATAGTAACTATTCCCACCTGGAAACTTGGTTGATGTTTCTAGGAATGAACAGAAGACCATAATTAAATTTCAGTGATTTTGAGGAACATAATGTGAAATGAGGCTGAAGAGTGAGATTAGGAACAGATTGCGGATCGCCTGCAATGTCTTACTACAGAGTTTAGAATTCATTCCATAAGCAATACTCACTGACTGTTACATATGAGGCTTGCAAGTGTAATGATCAGATGTGTGTCTTGGGAAGATAACAGTAGAAACCACTACAAATCCTGACGCATTAACTGTAGCTTTGCAATTGTAGAAAATATTAGCATTGGTTTACATGCAAGTTGAAATTGTATCAAGGAATATGATAGATGTCAAGAAGCAGGAACGAGTTCAGAGGTATTTAATTAAAAGAATTTCAAATCTACTCTCTAGGTAAAAAATGACCCAAGCATATTATTTACATTAGAAACAAGTAAGTGTGATACAATATAGGAACTGAAATTTTGCCAGGCAATATTATAAAAATGCTAAGAGAAATATTCTATTTTTTGGTTTGTACAAATGAAGAAAATGAAGCAAAATATCAAGTTATTTTATTGTCAGTTTCTAAGCAGTAAGAGGTATAGCATGATTGGAATTAAACTAGTGTTTAAAATATAAAAGGATTGTAATACATTCAGTTGATATCTGTAAATTAAAGAACATATTAATTATTGGTTAGTACAATTAAAAGTCCAACATCCTGCAGAAAATTGTCCAATGTGTTCCTAGCAAGTTCCTTTGATCTAAGTGAAAATGGCAAGGGTAGGTTACCCCTTACTACTTATGGCAAATATAACTAATATATTCTGTATCCTCAAATTGATCAAATTTATGAGTGACGTTCATAATGATAGTTGAGTAAAAGGAATATAAATCTGTAATTTCATTTTTTATAAATAATGAAAGATAAAATAGAATGCAAAAGCTGGAGGTGGGAAGAGTGATGTGAAGTGCAGCTGTCTTCTGGACATCACCTGACCATTGCATTCATGAAGCTAAAACATGCACAGACCTCTCCTAGACAAGACAGTCATAATCCATGTGTTTTTGTGTTTTAGTCATATGCTGTTGAGCTGAACATATTTCTCTATCCAATACATGAAAGCCAATCACTACATCAGAAAATGGGAAATGAACCCCAAATGATTGATTATCTCAACACTATGATAGTAATTTTTCTGGAATGTAATTATGTCATGAAAGAATCTGAACAACTGATGTGGGTACCACACTCTTTATACTCAAGGTACAAGTAATGTAGTGACATTTTTTCAGTAACTATGGGATACATATTTAATAAACCTAGACTTAATTAATAAAATTTCCACTTCCCTGAAGCGAATCTGTGTTTCAGTAAGTCCTTGATTAACAGATGCTTATAAAAATATTTACATACAGATTTTTTTAGAATATTTTCAGAAGTTATAAGAATAAAGATTAAAGTTCAGTAAATAAGAAAAGAATTGATCACAGGTATTCATATATGTGTTTGTGTGTGTGTGTGTACTTGCATGTGCGATCATGCATGCCACAGCATGTCTGTGGAGGTCAGTGGACAACATGTATTATCTGATTCCCTCTATCATAGAGTTTCTAGGGATTAACTTTATGTCTTCAGGCTTGGTGGCAAGAAATTTTACCCACTGAGGCATATTAATGTGGCCATCTCACTGGCCCAAAATTTTCTTTTGGTTTGTACTAATGAAAGACACAGAAGAAATTGATTCTGATTAGCATCAAATGGCATTGGATGTACCAAATGACCCACATCATTTGTGAGGCAATACTCATAGAGAGGATACAACGTTACCTAAAACAGGATGCATTCACAAGCTAATCACATATTAAATAAAAGCAAACTTTATTTAGATTATGGCTTAACTCTGTTTCCTTTGGTCTACAAATCTGCCTGCTTCTATCTGGCAGCATCTTACTGTTTCTAATGTTTGTGATTTGCTTAGTTACTGTTATTCCCTGTACAAAAGTATTTCTTCATTTATATGTATTGTACCAGTTATCCAATTACATCTGACATAAGATTCAACTCATCATTCCGCAACACATGTGGACAAGTGGATCCTTCAGGCTGTTGACAAGAAAGAAAAGTCTAAGGTAAGATAGTCACAGAAAAATGTTTCTTTCAACAAGAGTCAGTTCTATAGTTTCTATCACAAGCTTACTTTTCTCCCATTTGTGAATCAAAATTTATTTGGTGCTGAGAAAAACACTGCACATTCATACACTATGAGTAATTCATATATTTAATGTCAAATTTCCTAAATATTGTGCTTCATAAAAATGTCCAAAAAGTGACTAGAATTCATTGCGAATCAGAGTATATAATTTCATTTTCTACAAACCCTTCCAAATGTATTATTTTCCTTTTTTTGTTTATTCCAGCAATTTTTAACATGTGATAAGATTTATTTACATTGAAGATGTAACCGCTAAATAATTGTTTCTTTTGCTTATTTATTAACATTATGTGATAAATAGTTGTATCTGTAATTTTTCATTTAGAGGAGTTAATTAAAATGTAATTCAAATTTACTACATATTTTGAAGTTTATACTGAGTCCTGCCTGTTAGGAAATGGTTCCAGGAATAGTTGTATTCAAAATAAATTTACCATTATTGTGTTAATAGGCCCTATTGCTTTAAATCTACCAGGAATGCAAATAACTGATAATTCTGTACTCATTAGGGAACTCTCCTGTGACTTGCTTCAGTTAAATGTTCCAACAGGCATGTTTAGTACTTCTTTTGGGATTGGTAAAGTTCCAGAAGTCTGTAAATTAAAGTTCTGCAGAGTGCTATCAAATATGCATAATGAAGCCCTAGATGTAAATTAAGAAGATTTATGTGGCTGTATTCTGCTTACGTTATTCAATAGTAATGCCTCACAGGTTTTTATGAAGCAAATAAAATGTTGTTTTCTTGAATTCCATTTTAAATGGTCACCATGGATTCATTCTTATATTACTTGGTTCACCCATTACAGAATGAATTACTCTTAAAATCTATAATTCATCCTAAAGTTTCAGCACAGTACACAGTCAAATTGCATGGTACCCCATGCATACCGTTCAAAAATGTCATCTAAAATTGTTGAGAAACTCACTAAAAATCAGAGGTAAGTATATGCTATTTATATTAATGGATTTTCAAACATTACATGGGAATTATGAAATAACACTTCAGGAACCCCTCTCTTCCTTATTAAACAAAATGCTGACCTAGCCAAATTAATTTTGGAGCATCCACAAAGTATGAGTTTAATGGTAAATGTTTAACATTTTTCAGAAATAGTGCATGACCACGGCAAATTCAACATATACACATTATATTTTATAGGATAATTAAGCAAGAGAAATTATACAAGTCTGTATGATTTAATAGACTACAAAAGAATAATTTGACAAATACAAGAAACTGGAATTTGTTAAAAGAAATTGTTCTAAAGTCAACAGAGTAAAGTTTCAGAGAACATGTTCAAGGACAATTAAGGACTTCTATAAGGATGGAGTGTAGCTCAGTGGCATAGTAAACACCTCATATCTTCAGAGCTGTAGGGTTGGTCCTCAGAACTGAAAGGAAGGTTAAATATGAATTTCATAAAAATATAAACAAAGAGGTATACTAAAGAAAGACAAAAAGATAGGTAACCAATTTTTGACTGACATGCATTTTTATTATTTCATAATGTATTCCTTAGGATATTATTTTAATGTAGTAATATTATGTACAGTTTAAGAAAAATATAAAATTCTAATGTCCCAATTTCAAAGTAATTTTTCTCTTAAGCTATTATGTTATTTCAGGAGAAACATAACATGTTAAACATAATCTTCCATTGACCATTTTAAATAAAAGTAGAAAATCAAAACAGACTGGATAACCACAACATTGATTAATGTAAAATATCACTATAAATATATTAATCATTGCCCTACATGATTTCTAGCTTAGAAAGATTCTCATTCCCATAAGGTCTTCTCTAGGTTCAATGTTTGCTCACCTGAGCCCTACACTGTGATTTCTTAAATCATTGTGGTCAGGTTTTGAAAGGGAGTCACAAGATCATTTGTAACTTCTCTATTTCTAAAAGGGATGCAATTGTATATTTATTCCACCATGTGCTCCTGAAATTACTCGCTGCCATTGGCCCTCACGTGAGGTAGCCAAGGAGCAATCCTCCCCAAAGCTTCAGTATGTATTCCTACTTTGAGCTTCCAAACCTGGGGGATAACAAACCTTGTTTGTGTTTGTTTGTTTCAAGACAGGGTTTCTCTGTGTACCCCTGGCAGTCCTGGAACATGTTCTGCAGACCATGGTGGCCTTGAAATCACATAGATCTATCTGCCCCTTCTTCTCAAGTGTTGGGATTAAAGGCATGCACCACACCACCTGCCTACAAACTTTTTTTCCTGCCTACATTGTGTCATTTTCTTGGAGTAGTAGCTCAAAGCTGACTAATGCATGGGTATGCCACTCAATTCCCAAAGACTTAAATTATCTCTAAAACAACCAGACGAGGAGAAAAACATAACTATTTTCTCATGATTCTTCTAATTTGGTGAGAGATTGTGGTTTTTATGTTCACAGACAGAAGAGAGTAGAGATGAGAAGAGATAGAGATAAGAGGAGAGGAATAAGAAAATGCCCAGCAAAGTAAATCAGCACAACTGGACTAGGAAACAGTACCTAGAATTCTTGACAAATTTACTCTGAATATTTCTGTAACAAGCTTTATTTCAGGTAAAATAGACATGCAAGTTGGTAGACAGTGATTAAGAAAAGTGGGTACTTTGTATAATAATAGTGGGTTGTCTCAAAAAGAAAACAATGTTTTCACATCTATTGTTGTAGTTCTTATTAAGATCATTTTTAGGCCTTGTTGTTGAGATTTCATTTTGCCTAGGGCCTCAACCATAGAACAGTGAACGAAATGGCAATTATGCAGTCCTGAAGTGGGGAATAATCAAGAATGAGCACAACAATTGATTGTGTAATAAAATAGCCATCCCTGAAAACATATACTTACAAGCAATGATAGAGAAGTTTAGATGATAGTTTATGCATATATATTTATAACATACACATGCATGTATATGTTACACTCACACAAATATAATATATTATATTTATAATAATTAAATAATATATTTATAATAATTTATATATGTAAAACAAGTAATAAACATTCTATATAAATAGAAAAATGTAATGCACACATGTATAACAACAATTTTAAAAGGCCATACATTTGGTAGAGACCAAGTAGGTACATAGGAGGTTTTGGAGGGACAAAGGTAAGGAGGAAGTGGCATAATTACATTATATCTCAAAATGTATTCTAAAAAAATATTAATTTTTCCTCTGACTTTTGGATCATACAGCCTCTAATATTTATATCTATACAGTTATGTATAGGTAATTTGTGATAATAGAAATAACATTGTTGCAATACAAAATTGCTTTTAAAATTCATGCAGGGAGAGTAATGAATAGAGCAAACCATACATGGCTTAAGTGCCAGTCACGATCTGCCAGTCCCAAACCTATTAATCTGCTTTCAGTTTTCTGCATGACATCCTTCCTTAATTAGGTTAATTCAATTTTTATTTTGCTTTTAGAATTATTATATAAATCAAGTACTATACTTTTATATAAATTATATATTTTTATTAATTATATACTATATAATTATAGAGTCTCCATCTTACAGCAATATCAGGGTTTTGGTCATATATAATATATTATATGTCCATTTAAAATCTATGTTCAGTATTGATTGTGTTTCACATCTATTTAGATCTACTAAAGTGGCTTTGTTTATTCAATACTTATGTACAGTGATAGTAAGTGCTTTAGCAGAACCGATAATAAATAATGAATGATAGTGGTTGGTTAATTTTAAAAAAGCACACCGCATCACTCACCTCCGAATGATGTCATGAACATATTATTCAGACTGCAGAACCTTACTCATATTCTACTTGATTCTCTACACAATCACATATTTTTGTCCTCTCATCAAGTTTCTCTTTACATGATACAGGGTTACAGATATTTCAGTGATATTTCTAGCATAAATGAACACTTAGCATTCCTGCTTAGTACTAAAGTCTGTAAATATATATACCCATCAAATCTATTTTCATATTCTTAAATAAAAATGGAAATTGAAAAATTCTTGAGAATTATCTGTTATACAGATTACCAGACTTGTTCTCCACATCACTTATATCATGCCTGTTATTAAAAGCTGTAATTCCGAAGACATCACATTGAGTAGTTAATGCTGGTGTTAATTCAGAAATTTTATGTTCTGAAATGACAATGATAAAATGAAAAAAAATCAGTCTCTTTCCAACTATCATTTAGATGCAAAGAACAGAGGCATTTTGATTGTCTGATAAAGTGTGAAAATTTTGGAACTAAGTGCTTTTTACCTTCTGCCCTCAAAATGTTTTTACTTAGTGTGTGTGTGTGTGTGTGTGTGTGTGATGGGTTCTGAGCATTTTTCAAAAGGTAGACATATTTGCTATAGTTGTTTATGGATAATTACAAAGAGGTGGTGTGCAAACTTTAATCAGACAATAAAATCTAATATATATATGATATAGCAGGATAATAATTACATTATAGCATTTGCAATTTTATTTTCTCATCAGTTTTCATACATTAATTATAATTTATGTTAATTGTAGGAGGCTTGGAGTTCTTTGTGTTCACAGATATAAACTGCAGGAAACAAGAATGTTGAACACATATGCTTGTCTCTTCAAATGGACAGGTGTATAAATTATTTTCTTCCCAGAAGGCTGGGAGAGGTATGATTTAAATCCTGGTGATTTTTGTGCTGTTCATGTGGCCAAGACCACACTGATCCTCTCTCAGACCAGCAATTTAGGATTTTTTTCTCATTTAATCTGTACAATCCATCTTTTGGGAAGATGCCACTTGTACATTACAAAGAACTTCCATGTAGTCACCTCTTAAGGTTTGTTGGACACATGGGACTGAGATAATACCATAACATTTTTCAAAAAAAAATGTGCTGTGTTCAAATATGCCTAAATAAATTACTCAAAGTCAGAAGTTTGAACTACTGCCAGATACTGAACTGTGCTGAACTGAACTGCTTTCTTGTCTTTTGTGGATTGTTACTCTGCTGACTGTGGTGGTTATAGAGATCCTTCAAGAAATTACAAAACTTTGTGGATTTTGATGTGGTAATTTCACATCTGTAAACAACAAAGCTATGATCAAATCTGTGTAATAAATATTTTCACTGACTTTTTTGTAACTAGTTGATGCTTTATAGCATTTTGAAGCTTTTTTCTATTCTTTGGCTAATTTTTATCACATGTACCTAAACACACATATATACTGTGACATCTTAGGGCAGTCTATCAACTGGAAACTAATATATTCAGGCATATCAAACAATCAAAATTAGACTGATAAGAAACAGCATTACACAAAGAAAAGGTGAGGGTCAGGTTCTCAAGAGAATTCAGAACAGCAAGGTGAGCCAACTAGAAAGGCTGTCTTGTATGTCTGGTCATCACTCCAGAAAAAAATGTTAGATATTTTTGTAGGCTCATATGGGGTTCTCAGCTGGGGATTTTCAATTACTCTTCAGAATGGAGAAATCATTTTGTTGAAGTTTAAAATATGTTTAAACTTGAATTTCTAAAGGATAATGTGAAATCACATTTTTCAGCTTGTGAAGAGCCTCAACTTATGCTTTCATAAAATCTTTCTAATTTGATTCTGTGGCAATACTCCATGAAAAATTATTAAAAGTCTGTTTTCACTAAATATCTCTTTGATTCTAAACTTTATTGTCAATATGCTATGTCATAATTATGAGCCAATAAAATTAGAAATACTTAACATTTCTCAATGTGACTGCTGTCAGTGACTTATTGATTGATTTAATTATGGCTCTCCACTTAATATCTACACTTCTTAATGAGCAGCTTGAAACAAAAAGAACCCCCAACCATGCAAAATACAGATTTTATAATTTATAATTCTAAGAAAAATAAGCTGATTGTTGAATATTCAACACTAATATGGTATATATCATAGAAAACCATATTATATTTTATGAACATATATGATTAATATATAATGTTTCTCATTTGCATATTAATGTTTTTACCAGAGACATATTGGGATATGTTTGTTTCCATTGTATTGAATCTGATTCTAGCAGTTTTCCCTTGTCATGTGACAAATTATTAAAAACTCACTGGATAAAATAAGTGTGCTCTGAAGAGTCTGGGTTTGGCCACTCAGGTCATTTCTTAGGATCAGCTTGAATTCAATTTGTCTAATTTGATTTAGTCACATTATGATGCCATACTGAAGCATAACCTGCTACTAATTATATTTTATTTAATCACATAATTTATTATATTGTGTTTATATAATAGAGCATTCTATAGTTTCATATGATGTATATTAATTGGGATTTCTGTCCTACCAGTTCTGCAGCCATTGTGTCCCAAAGAAACACACAGAGGTTTACATTAATTATTAACATGTTGGCTCATACTTTCTTATTAACTATTTCTTACATCTTACATTAACCCGTAAGTCTTGTCTGTGTGAGCCCTGTGGCTTGGTACTTTTTATCAGTGAGGCATTGTCATTTTGTGTCTGCTGCATCTCAGTGACAACTGTAGACAAAGTCTTTCCTCTTTCCAGAATTCTCTAATTCTGGTCATCCCACCTATACTTCATGCCTGGCTACTGGCCAACCAGTGTTTTATTAAACTAATACAAATGACAAGTCTTAAAGGGTACAACACCATTATCCCACAGCAGCCCCCCTTTATTTCAAAACAAGAACCGTGAATCTAATTGCCTTTGTTTAGCTTTTGCCCTGACCATTGTCCATAACAATTTGCAAATATCATTTTAAACAAAGACAAACATCCATAATCCATTAATTCTGGAAATGTGGGTACAGTTTTCTAAGCTACTTCCTGCTAACTGGGAGTGCTGATAATCTTATGGGTACCTAAAGAAAATTTTGGATTATGGTCAAGTCATGAGTTGAATATTTTGTGAGGCTTGGCCATCTCAGCCAACAGTTCTGAGACTGTTCTGAATATAGAACTCAGACATCTGGATCATGCGCTCCTATCGGAGATTTCTTAGGAAGTTTTCCTTAATTAAACCTGATTTTTCTTAACCCAGAATGAATCCACAGCTTCTCATTTCCTGTGGAAACAAAAGCAAAACTCTTCTCCAAAGTAACATATCTTTTGACTTAAATTTTGAAGTCAAGGCATTGTTAAAATATATATGTTGGATTAATCCAGAAGCATTTATAATCAAATATCTTTTAATAGCTGTTGCTCCTTCCTCAGCCATCAAACAATTAATTCAAAGACAACACTATAACATACAGTACCCAGATTCTTTGTGTAGTTTCCATCTTTATGTGGCTTTATTTTAAACTCTATTTTTTTAGTTTTATTTTTAATATTTAGTTTTTGAGACAAAATTTATCTGTGAATCTTTGCCTTTCCTAGAACTCACTCTGTAGACCAGCCTGTCTTTGAACTCACAGAGCTCCGCCTGCCTCTGCCTCCCAAGTGCTAGGATTTAAGTTGTGTGTCGCCATATCCAAGTACTTTTTAAAAGTACTTTATTCTTTTTCTTTTCTCTCCCAAGCCTTCATATATTTTAAAACATACTGTAAACTGTTTATAGGGTTCTTTTTGTCTGAATATATCTTTATTGTCTATCTCTTTTTCTGACCACATGAGTCTTTAATTGGCTAAGTGATATGTCCAACTTCATGGTGGAGGTACTAGAGGGGGTCATGTTTATTGCCACAAAACTATGGAGTTTCAAGGTCCCTGCCACCACAAAAAAAACATGATGTTGGCTATTCATCAACAACATTTAAGTGTTTGGTGGCAGGGCCTCTTAAAAGAGCTGCAAGGTTTTTATAGCTAATGCTGTAAAAATGGTGGGGGGAAAACCTCCTATCTATATTTTGCTTTTATTAGTTAATGAATAAAGCTATTTCAGCCAGTGGCTTAGCAGAATAGAGCTAGGTGGGAAAACTAAACTGAATACTGGGAGAAAAAAGACTGAGTCAGTGAGAAGCCATGTAGCCACCAGCAGGGACAGATGCCTGTGCTGGAGCCCATGGAAACTTTGCTGGTAGGCCACGACCTCCTAGTGATGCACAGATTAATGGAGATGAGTTAGTGTAATATGCAAGAGTAAACCAGAAATACACTTAAGCTGTTGGCCAGACAGTAGTGCAAATAATATAGTTTCTGTGTGGTTATTTTGTGGTCTCAGTAGCCAGGAACAAACAAGCAGCCTCCTACTACAGATGTAGGCTAGACCCAGCCTTTAGATATCTGTGAAAGCCTGTAGTTACTATGCAGGTGGATGAAGTAACTAGTTGCTTATTCCATCAAGAGTACACTGGAATTAATAACTCAGGAGCAGTAAAGTGGTATATTTGAATCTTATTACCAGAAGATTGATAATTTTATTGTTTTTTGTGGTTTTATAAATACATTTGTATTATTAGTCTTACTTATATCTATTTTTTATAATTTTTCTGAAGTTTTTAACATGTATTTTCACATTTAAAATTTTGTCTTCCAAAACTATTATATAATTCAATAACACCATTGTACTCACAATGTCTATATTTTTATATTTTCCTTTCTCAAAAGATTCAAATTTATGATTTCAATGAGATTTTTTATGGCATGAAGGTACAATTATGCCATATTTTCACATCAGAACCTTAATATTCAGGTAAGAATTCAAGATGTGAATCTCAGGAGAAGTAAATGATAATATTGCTGCCATCTCTCCAGCCATTTTGAAAAAAATCCTAATAGTAACTTTTATCTGATAAATCTTTGATCATAATACTAATGATTTTTCAAGCACACATGTTTTGATTATTGATGACTTTTCTACATTTCTTATGCTAAACCCACAAAATATCATTTGCATAAGTTGAAAAAATGAAAATATATGTTTTAATATAATTTTTGACTCAAAATAGCTTTAATCAATTTGTTTCTTAAAGAAAGGTTCAGAAAGACTCCTGATGCCCCTCCACACTTTCCACACTCTACTAGTACTAAC
>LOJH01037474.1:0-12820 GCA_001685095.1 Ellobius talpinus | reverse complement strand
ATTATTTATTACAGTAAACTTTACAAGCGGTAAAGGAAACTTTCTAGGCAGTAAGCGATTATCATTCTCTAAGCAAACATTTGGGTTCTGAATCTGAGTGATGATAGGAACTAGCTCCTCACTTTTATCATTGGGCTAGGATTTTCCTGTGTCCTTGTCTACTTGACAGAAAGAAATCAGTTGTGTGACACAGGTAGTCTAAGCAGAAGTTCATTTGTCAAAACAAAGTAATGGTCATTTCTAAAGAGAGATTGGAGCAGGTTCATGTGATGGTGGTCAGATAGCCCGTTGTGTCTGCGTTATAGACTTTTAAGTAGTTTTGTATAGTCTCCTACCTCTTGTGAGATCATTGTCAAATTCCTTACGGTTTCATCTCCTCCCATTCTACTGTGTAGGCCACAGGGCCAAGATATCCCTGAGATTTTCCTTCCCTGGTTATCAGGATGCCCATTGCTATACATGTGTAGCATTGGGAAAGTGCCTGGCACCTCATTTCTGACATAGTAGTCAGAACCAAGCTGAAGTTTTATGGCTATCTAACCACAAAGAGGAATTTTAACAATCAGGAGATATAGTACCAAGATGCAACTGTAGTTTCCTTGGCTACACACATGTAACCAGGAGACACAGCTACCATGATCCATCTCATTTTTCCTCCATACTTCATGTCTGACTCCCTGCCCTCCTACTCTCACTTTCACACAAATAATGTAAAGGAAGCAGTGTTACCCCATTTTTAGATGAAATGAACTAAAAAGCAGTTTCTTGGCAGGGGAGGAGTGGTAGAGAGATTAAATTTAAACCCAAAATGTTCAACTCCTAACCACCATGTGACAGTGTGACACATGCATTACATAGTGTCCCTTGGATAATGAAGAACAAAAGCAGTCATAGACCCTGTCTTAATGATGATCTCATATATATGATATATGATAGAATGATAATGACTAGGAAGCAGAACAATAAAGCATAGGCCTCACCTAGGCATAAATCCCATCTATTTTGAGAGTAAATAGCAAAGACAGCAGAAGCCAGGTTCAGACACTTGAACTTGGACCTCAGTGGAAGGTGGCAAGGTTCTTTAAGTAAGGAACAGTAACTCTCCTTCTAAGAAATAGCATGAACAATTGTGTGGTCATCCTTGTGTTCAGAGACTGATAGGACAAAGCAACTAAGCTGTCGCACAAAACCTGGCGACCTGGTGGAAAGTCTAAGTAAATCTCAGTTCTAAAATCCATGATGCGCTCTAGTAGTCAAGGCTTCTCTCTTGTCAACAGCAGAAACAGACTGTGTTTAAGCTAAAGAGAACGTGGGAGCACACCATAAGCTAGCGTCATGCTGCCATGGGCCCTGTAAAGGGGAGCATCTGGTCAGGATGCACGAGCTGGGGAGAGTCAAATTTCACAGAGCATTCAGCTGCCTTCCCTACACCCGAGAGGATAGAGAGGCCCAGGAGGAACACCCAAAACGGGGGAGGGAAAGTCGTCTAAAAGGAAGCAGAGGGCCTTGCTCTGCTAGGGGAGAAGGGATTCAGGGTGATCTTCAAACTTCCTCCACAGAAACTATCAGGCATTTAAGACCAGGGTGATGACGTGCTTAGATCTGCACTTCAAAGAGCAGGGTACCCCATGAAAGCATGGAAGATAGTTGAGAGGGGTCTGGGGGAAGGGCTGTGGTCTCACTGAGAGAGGACCACTTCAGTCCCCTGGTCAGGGCTGCTAAATCTTCAGAAGGAGGATGCAAAAACAAAGCTGAGGAGACAAAGGCACAGAGTGCTTCCCACTACAGTTAGAATATTCTCACATGGACAACGTTACATCCATTTGATGAGAATATTATTGATCTAATGAGGGATTATCCTGAGCCTGGTGATTTTTATAAATGAGAAAATAATGCGCAGCCAAGGGAGACTTCGCTGTTATATTAACGATTAATGGGGAAATCTGATAACTCGGGACTTGGAAGTCATGCTTATCATGAATAACACAGAGCTGGGAGAGTTGGTCGGAGCCCAAATACATTCAGTATCATCCTCCATAAACCTGCCACCTCTAGCTCGAAAATATTTCATGTGTGAGACTGTGATTTTCTCGAGCAGGCGGGGATAGGGAGAGGAGGGAGTTGGAAAAGCAAATTGCTCTTTTTGAGTAGCAGAAATGTCATTACTGTTAAGGGTTCGAACCTTTCTGATCAGGCATTCCATTTTAGGCGCCTGCTGGTTCTGTCATCCTCAGCATTCTGGGCAAGCATGTTTGAGAACTCTTAAATATATGGCAACAAGTTTTGTTTTATTATCCAAACAGTAATAGGGGGATTTCTTAGGTCCGCCAATACAGCCTGTCACTTTTCTCAACGCTGAAAACAGGAATGATTTCTAGGTGAAACTCTCTGGTGGGCTCTGGCTATAGCCTCGGCAGGCTCTAATGGCTTTGGTGTAACTAATCCATAGCTCTGTTGCGTTCATTGTAGGTAGGACAAGACCTACCTATGGTCTCTGCAGAGGACAATGAGCCCAGCCTCTCTCAGTCAAGTTCACCATACTCCATATTCTAATCCCAGGAACATGCAGCAAAAGTTTGAATCCGGTTTCCCAAAGAGTGTAGGAAAGGGAGAGAATTTGGACAGTTTTAATCCTTCAACTACAGACCCTGAGGAGAGAATCTATGAGCACTAAATCTTTTAGGGGACACCGGGACCACTGAAGGGAGAGTAGGAACATGTGGAAGACAGAAAGATCTGTCACTGAACAGCATAGACACAAGGAGTTCAGTGCCCCCAGTACCTCCAAGAGGACTTTGTGAAACTCTACTAGAGAGCAGTGTCACTGACAGGACAGGAAGGCCAAACATTTGTGCAGCTCCTCTTTGTTGACAGTTACTCCTAAGGAAAT
Source organism: Ellobius talpinus (assembly GCA_001685095.1). Taxonomy (NCBI): domain Eukaryota; kingdom Metazoa; phylum Chordata; class Mammalia; order Rodentia; family Cricetidae; genus Ellobius; species Ellobius talpinus. The sequence goes on along the minus strand of LOJH01037474.1, from coordinate 9,930 downwards.
GAGGACTTCCAGTCAATTCTGCAAGTGTAGAGCAGGACACATCTGTATCAGGGAATCAGAATGCCCTTGAGAAGCCATGTTCCTGGGCAAGAACCATCCATGGGGATGCTCCAGGATACACCCAGGGGATATGATGGAGTGAAATGAACAGATGACGCAGAATGAGCTGGGGAAATGAATTGTTCTATCATTCAAAAAGCCAATGTATTTCTAGAGAAATTTCCATGGCGTTAATTGACATGCGTTGACTCTCTGAGCGAAGCACTCAGAGTTTATACTCAATTGTGCATGTTTTGAAAGTGCTTACAGTCCTACATTCTAAGACAAGAATTAAGATGTCTTAATATGAGAAATGAATGAAGAGAGACAGACCAAGTCACATGTAGCATGAAAGGAAACAGATGAACTCCAAGCAGAAGATGGGGGACACAGGAGTGCCTCTTTAGAGAAGGGAGAAACTGGCTTTCACATTCAGAACCAGAAAGGATGGGCATTCCATATAGAGGCAACAGAATCACAGATGCAGAGAACAGAAACAACACACAGAGACTGGAAGCAAAGGGCAAAATTTAATCAAAACATGATCTTTGGGTGGTGAAGGTAGGAATTTAGGGGTAATATAAAAAAATTCTACTGGACAGAAAGACTCAGGGTATTGACCTTTGCCCTGCAGACCAGTGGCTTCCAACTGATCTACCAGGCACACAGGTTCTTTCAACTCTGATAAGGGTGCTATCCACCCCTTTCCTTTTCGTATCAAAGCAAAAAGAATGCTTTTGCTACAGCAATTACTTACATGCGCACACACACACACACACACACACACACAGAGCTAATACTGTTATGATGATATCTCCTAATTAAGCCTAGTGGGTCACATGCCTTAGTGTTTGGCAGGACTCTCCTTGTGAGGAACAGATAAAGAGAAAAACAGAACAAGACAATATTGACTGTAATATAGGGGTGATGCCCTGTGTGCTTATAAACAAACCTAAGCCAGGTGATGGGACACTGCAAGCATGCCTCAGCCATATGCGTGCAACTCGGTAAATAGTTTGCCAACGGTGGGTCCCGTCCTGCATCCTTCAGCCCCTCCTTCCTCCCTTCATGCCTACCTCCTTCGTTTTCTTCCTTATCACTCTTGTTCTCCTTTTCTTTTTTCATCAAGTCTTGTTACCTAGTTCAGGCTAGGCTCAAACTCAAAATCCTCCTGCCGCAGTCACCAAGGAACCTGGAGAGCTGGCCCTCCCTTTAGCATTTAGAAGTGAGCTAAAAAGTTGAAAAGTTCACCCATTGTGTTTTTCAGAGGAAAGCGACCTGCCCGTGGCTCTGTTGCTAAGAGCTGTACATGAGGAAGAATTTCTGTGATGAAGTAAGTGTTCAGGGCACTTTCCGTTGCTTGTGTGCCACAAATGGGAACAAAACAGGACATGCTGGGAATAAAGAATAAATAGAGAGGCTTAGAAGTAAAGACCTCGGCTTCCACACTGACATCATCAATATGGTTTTGACATTTACGGGCTGGACTCTGCTCTACACCTGAAGGTTTTTGTTTTGTTTTGTTTTAAGCACTGGCAGTAAAAGACACCACTGTGTGACTTTGGCAAGATACTAATCCTTATCACAGTTTGCTCACCAGTAAAGAAAAAATGAGACCTAGTGAGAAGATTGAATGACATGATTTGTTGAAACTCGTAGTCCTGGGCCAGAGACAGCAGTTCAGAGGTCTTACTGCTCTGGCAAAGGATTCAACTTCCATTCCCAACATCTGATTGTCTTGCTCTCCACTGCCTGTGACTTCAACTCCTCCGGCCTCCACTGGCAGTGGTGCTCTCATGGACACCTTAATATGCATACGCATTATTAAAAAGATAATCTAATAAAACCTCTTGGGCAGTGATAGAAGCTTCAGAAGTGAGAAATCATGGATATTTTATTAAGTGTCATTAGGAAGCTACCTTAAAAACCATTCTAGGTAAAAGTCTTAGAAATTCTTGGTGAAATCAGAATATCTTTTCAGAAATATTATAAGGTCTTCTGTACAAAATTTTGGCACACTTCAGTTTTTAACTACTAATTTGGGGCTCAGAGTTCAAGGAAAATGGGATGTATGTCCTCATAATACTTGGCTAATAATGGACATAGTATATCATTTCCCATATGTTGATGGTCTAAGTCATCCGTTCCCTAACCATTTGTAAGAATATACTATAAGCCCTAAATATGAAGGAGGCACCAAAAATATAAATCACTGGATCATGTAGTCTATATGTAAAGATAATATATGTATACATATTAATAGATGTACAAATATGAAATAAAGGAATACAATATTGATTTATACAATATACATGTACGTTGTGTGAACAGTTAAATAATGTTATCAAATGGTATAAGTTGAAACAATAATTAACTGCATGATGATAAACAAAGATGCTCTTTGACTTAAATGGGTTGTGTCCCAATTAACATATTGTAATTTGAAAAAGCATTTGATACACGTGTCATAGGGAAGAATGTCTTAAAGATCCCAGCTTAGCATCCCAGTACACTGGAGAGCATCCATCAGTTACCCTGGTGATAGCAAGGCTGACTGAGAAATGAGGCTCATTGCTGCTGCCCAGCATGGTGAGGGAAGATCAAACCATGTGTCTCCAGCTCAGAAAAAAAAAAAACAATCTAATTAAAAACCCATTCAATCTCTAGCGCTGCAGAAAATAGATAATAAATTCAATGTAAGATTTCGCTGGAATGTGTATTGGTTTTGCATCACATTATAGGAGGAAAATCAAAAGTTGAACCACTAGTTATTAAGGATCCACCAGTACTATAATTGTTTACCAAGTCTGGGTTGAAATGATTAAGATTTTTTTTTGGAAGCTACAGAGACTAATTCAATTCCTTGAAGAATGGCTGAACAAGCATCACGTAGGGCCTTGCTACTGTTCTGACCAAACAGAGGGACAACAAGAGAGTTGTCTAGGAACTAAAGAGCCATGAGATGGTACAAAACAAGTTAGGTCAGTGTCAACATACGTTCCAGCAATCTGGCCTACAGTCAGGATCATGAACCCACATGCCTTCAAAAGCTTAGAGGTTTGTGGACCAAGAAACTGGAGTGGTAGAGATGGTGGGGAAATAGATGTTAGAATTCAAGAATATCTGAAAAACTGGGATTTCCAAATTTACCATGCCTCCCGAGCAAATATTAACTAGACCATGGATTTGAACCACTTCCCAGACCATTTTCTAGGCTCTCACTGCCACGCCCCCAGAATCCTCAAGATAACTGTTCGAGCTGTCTGTAACCTCTCTGACTCTCGGTTTCCTCACTTTTCGGTCAACATCACCATCTTGCCTTTGACCATTCTCAAATGGTGTCACAGTGAGGGTGAAATGGCTTCATGAATATGGAAAGGTTTGGCGGTTGTTCCGCAGTGCTCAGTCTAGCCTTCCGGCAACAGTTGGGGTGGCAGCATGTGTCTAATGACACCGCTGTGTGTTGAGTAAATTGTATCATTTCAGAAGTCGCTATAGAAGCTGTGCGTAGCGATGCCTGTTTCTCATCCGCGCACCAAGGAGACAGGGGCAGGACAATTACACAAGTTTGGGGCCTACCAGAGCTCCTGGACAGCCAGGGCTCCACTGGGAGTTTCTATGTAGCCCCTCCAAAAAGGATTTGCTCTTGAAAATTAATTTGATAGGATGCCCAACAAACCAAAAGAGCCACCTTTGCAAGGAAACCTGCTTGTTGATATTGAAAAAGAGGAATAGAAATAAAGCAGAGAAAAAAAAGACCGTCGTTTTACTTATCAAGTGTGTCACCCCGTGTGACAGAGAATGGCACTTCATACCACAGCCTCATCTCTTTTGGAAGTAATGTGGTCCTCAGAATGGCGTGGAGTGGTGCAGAAGGGGCTGATTGTTTCCAAAGAACTACTCTGAACTGTCGGCAAGGGAGCTAGGAAGTGGATCTAGGCTTTCCAACTTCCTAATAGCCTTGCCAGTGTCTTTCTCCACCTCTGGTAAAATGACAACAACAAATTGTTTAACTGAAGAAGTTTCTAAAGGGTCTTTGAGATGGGGGAGAACCGAAAGGAAGAATCAAAGCACAACACGCCTCTGCACAGGTCAGCAAGGTGCCCTTGACTCAGTCACACACGGCTTTAATCATCCTGCAGCTAACCTGCTGCCCTTCTGCTTTGCCCAAATGTTAGAAGGACAGATTTACAGTTAAATCAATATTTAATCTAATGTACCTCTCTTGACTCCATTTGTAAAATGCTGTGTAGATCTTGGATAAGAACAGAAGCCTGCAAGCTGAACCAAAGCCATTTGCCAGGCAGTAAACTCAAGCAAGAGGCCTGATAAGAAACGGAGAAGAAAAGGGGAGGTTTCCTTGGCAAGGAGCAAAGTTCTGTATCTCTTTGTCCTTCCCTTTTCATTACAGATAGAGAAAAAAAACGAAGTCAATAGTTGGTTAATTGTGTCTTTGCAAATGAAGCTTGAGACTCCAACAGGCACAAAGACATTACAATAATGAAGAAAAATACTTTAATAATAAGAGTAAGAATTCTTTTCAGTCCCATATTGTATATAATTCTTCTCAAGATATTCTCGGTACTTGGAAAAGAAACAGCACTCTGTGAGGCATTTTTCCATTTAATGAAGTAAGAAATAGGCACATGGATACTAAAGGAAACTTAAGTAGTTCATTAATTATGTAAATCAAACTGCTATTGGTTCAAAGTGATTGGTCCAATGCCATGGAAGTGTTAGCTCGAAGCAAGAAATGGCCTGGGGTTTTGGTCTGATCTTTCAGAAACTGATCGAGCTTATCAGTCTTGGAAGTAAGCTGTCTTCATCTACAGAATGGAGATGGCGAAACAAGTGAGACAGGGGAGGAAGAAAGAAAGGGAAGAGGAAGGAAGGAGGCAGGTGTGTTAGAAACTATCACTGTGCTCAACACAAAACGGGAAACATACAGATACAGCACCTGGCAATCACCCGCCTCTGCAGCATTGTGAGTGGGAAAGGATGTGCATCGAGATCAGAGCGAAGCAAAGTCCCTTCATAGCGAGCTTTTACATCATTCTCATGGGCAGGAACAGACTTGTTTTTAATGAACAGTTCAAGGTTTCCAGTTCAATAAATTGCCTGCTTAATTTACAAGAGTCCTTACCCTCCCTGTGCTAATAGATTGTCCAACATTCAGTAATGTTCTCCATGACCGTGTTTATGACTGACAGTCAAAATCACAGCAAGGGATTCCTACCATAAATTCGCAATTCAGTGTCACTGCGAGGCATATGGAATGAGCGGGGTCTGTCTCATCAGTGGATTCTACTGCCTGAACGTAAGCGCCAAAAGTGCCCACACTGTGGGGCCCCAGGAGAACCACGCATTGTGTTGCTGTGTCTTCAGAGTAGCTAAGGTCTTTGGAACTAAGTTGGACTCAGGACAAAAGGGAACATTTTCATGAGACGTATGCTATAGATCACAATTTTTGGTGGATGGTGGCGGAACATCATTGGCTTACCTCTGTGAGCCACTGTCCTCAATGCCTTCTCAAATGGACATGATCAGAAGTGTGCTACTTACTACACAAATCCGGCTTCAGACCAAGGCTGGTCTCTCCTTCAACACAGTGACCTCCTGTGACTCCATCCTCTTTCACAATTTCAAAGCCTTTGCTGGATCAAAATCATTTCATCTGAGAATGTAACAAATGCCCAATTTCGCAAAACCTGTACTCTTCTGCTGGCGATAAGATTTCAAACTATTACATCTCTACGTAAACTGGGACTGTGTCATAAGCACACAGTGAGGGGCAGAGCAGAGAAGGGGTTTGCCTAGAGCACATGGAGCTCTCTGAACAAGAAAACCCTGGAAGACAAGGTAGGAGCATAAATGGTTGACACTGAAAGGTTGGGTGGATTTTGATGCCTAAAGATATCCACTTATTTGCCCCTTTCTGGACAAGGGACCCTGGCTCTATTAATCTCACTGTGAGAATGATTATACAAAGAAGTACTCTAGAGGGTAAATACCATGGGTCTTGGGCTCTGTGTTTGTGGAATTATTTTGCCTAAATGCCCCAACCTCTTTTAACCATGACAGCAAGTGCTCCGAAGTCTCAAAGTATGTCTTAGAGCAGATTTGCTCCACTATCAATGCAAGAGAAAAATGATACAAAAAGTCATTAAAAGAATATCTAATTTGTATTTTTGAGCCTCATTTGAATCCCCTGTGGAATGGGCATCACAATAATCCCTGGACCGTATATCTTAGAGGCCCACTATATGAATCCATGCACAAGCAAATTACAAATGCAAGCACACTGTGAACATCCGTATGCCCAGAGTTTCCAGTGACACACATTCCTGCTCAAGTGCCTCACCCTTGCTCCTCATATTACTGCCCTAGTGCCCTATGTCTCTGGCTCTGACCTTCAAATATGCAAGACTTCCACTCCTCCACGTCTTGCTAACCTTTTAGACTCTAGAGCACTCCGCAGTGATGGACACAGGCTTAGTTAGCTAGGCATTGATGGACACAGGCCCCAGCTGCACAGAGCCCTTTTCGACCTGCACTTCATCTCGGGGTAGCTGTTTCTGACCCACCTTCTTTCTCCTCTGTCACCCTGTCCCTGAGTGCCAGGCAGGGCATGGTATTTTCAGAACCTGACAATTCCAGGTTTCTTTGCCTTGGGTCTGTCACTTCTTTGCCTGGACTCTCACGGTTCCCAGCTCATTTCTTCTCATTTCGTTCTTTGAAGATTCAAGCAAGGTAATGATTCTCCTCATTGGCTGGCATTGACACCTTGAGATAATTTAAAACACAAGTGAGAACACAGAGCTCTCAAAGGACTATGATAATAAAGGAACCTGGAGAATGGATTATCAGGAATTTTTAAAGATGACTTATGGGAATCCGATGGATGATGAGAGTCAAACTATGCAGCTGTTCTCAGCCAAGTTGTATTCTGGGCTAAGGGCAATGACTGGTAACAATGCACCTTTCATCTGCCTGAGAAGGGGTTGCTGGACTCTACAACAGTTGTTATTGTTTGTTGAGTCAAATCCTAAAAAAACCCATTTGAAACACATGGACTAAATGGACCGAATCACCAGGTCTCAGGTGACGGATTCAGTAAAGAGAGGACAAGGCAGGCAAGTCCAGATCTCAGTGTCCCTAAGTACCAACTGCTTATATTTTTTCTTGGATTTGAGAGTAGAGCAGCGGCCCCGCCATTAAAGAAAACAGTTTCCTTAGAACAAAATAAGATTTCTATAGACATAAGAATTACCTTTCAGGGTGTCTCTGTCTGTGTACATATACTAATTTGCACATTTGGTACCCAAGGTGTCTTTGCTTTTCTCATGTTCAAATAATTTGATCAAGAACCAGAGATGAAAGAAGAAGGGGCCTGAAAGTCCAAACTTTTCATTTCATAATTGAAGCCCAGAGAATCGATGATTTGTCCAAATTCAGTCTGTGATATGGAGGCAGAAGACTGGAGCACAGGTGCCCACCACCAACCCCCAGCAAGCATGGAATTGGCTCGGTACAAGCTGCTTCAGCTGCTGAGTCAAGGACTGTGCAGAAAGTGTCCTCAGATTGATTAATATGGAGAAATTTTTCTGTATAATACAGATTTAAAAACAAAACCTCTTCTCCTTTCTGAAACTGTTAACAACATACAACGCTAAGGGCAGGAGCCCAGCAGGTAAGATCGAGGTGCTTGGCACTTAATTTGAAGGGGAAGATGGAGAAAACATGGACTTAAGTACTTGTTTTTCTTCAAGTATCAGGATATAAAATTTTAAATGCCTCATATATGTGTTCTTTAGTTTCTGGAGGAAGGCAATTACACAGTTAGAATGCAGTTTTTCCTCTAGCCAGGATACTGGTTACCCTAAGGACTTACACTATACTAAGATGCTGTTTAGAGAAGTTGGATGTATCTTTGTATATAAACCTTAGGCCAGGACTGATCATTATACTTTCTGTATGCCTGGAAGACTCCATCTACACAGAGCTGAACCAGACAGATTCTACCTGCAGATGGCCAAGGAAGACAGACAGTATAGGAACAATGGTATAGAGCATTGTGTTTTATGGTTTCTGGAACACTAAGGAATTATAGTCATGCCTCACAAAAGACCAGAAGTCTAGCCAGAGTCACAGAACAGCTAAGTGACAGAGAAATAGTCAGTATGGTATGATGGCCCTATGGTTGGCAGAACCCATTTTATAGCTGTTGAAACTGAGTTCAGTCAGTAATACCAAGATATTTGTCCTTGTGATGCAATAGTGACAATAAGTTAAATCCTAATGGCTGTAGCTCTTATTTCATGTCTAGAGTCTATCTTACTGTCTCAATGCAAATTCTGTTCAAAGAAATACAGTCAGGGTGGAGAGGTCCAAATGCCAGATACGGCTACTTTGATTGCCAACTTCACTAGACTGGAAACTGCTTAGGAGTTTAGTAAAGAATACCTGTCAATGTGTGTCTGTGAGGGCATTTGCAGAGAGGAAATACCGAGTGGGGAACATAGTAAGCTTTCTCATGGGACTGCCAGCCCACATGGAGACTTCTTATTAATTATGAAAGCTAGGCCTTAGTTTAGGATTGTCCTGTTAGCTCTTATAACTTAAATTAACCCATTTATATTAATCTCCATTCTGTCTCATGACTTTTTACCTTCCTCTCATTCTCTATGTTGAACTCCGCCACCCCCATGTCTCCTGGCATCTCCCTTCTCCCTAGATTATCTCTTCCTACTTCCTCTACCTGCCTAGAAGTCCCACCTATCATCTTCAGTCTTGACCATTCAGCTCTTTAACAAACCAATCACTGCAATCTATCTTCACACTGTGTACAAATATCCCACAACAGAGGAAGACCTACCACTCCCCAGGCTGAGGCGTAGATAAGACAAAGCAGAAAAGTAAGAAAGCATGCCGGGTGGGCATTCTCTCTTCCACTCCCTGGCCACCACGTGAACTGTCCTTCACTATTCCTTAGGAGTCATGATGATATGAAATATGCAAACCTTTGAGCCAAAGAAACCTTCCTCTCAGTTAATTTCTTAGGCAATGAAAATCTAACATACCAGTGAGAACAATCTCAGAAAGCAGGTTTGGTGAGTCTAATTCTGGGTGTAAGCTGTCCTGGGCTGGTGGGAGGCAGAGGCCTGGGACTGAAGTCGACTCTCTTAGAGGCAGACAAGCCTACAGAGAGTGGTTTCGGTGGCCTGTGTGCCTGGGTTGTACCTGTATTGCTCTGGAGATCATCTGAGCCAACCGAGCAGTATTAAGTCTCTCTGAAATAGCCACTCAGATAAAGATTCAACCTAATAAAATAACTTAATGGAATTTTTCACTCTGACCAGACGGTTTCAGGCCCAGTTTAGGATGACTGATCACATTCTCTCCAGGGGCTCATTCCTCCTCCCTCCTCAGGAGTTGAGTAGATGAGAGCGACAGGATTTCAGGAACGTTGCCTCATGGTTTGTGTCTCTGTTTTAGTCAGATGAATATAGTGAGACTCACAGAAGCTGTTTAATGTAATGAATAAAAGCACTCCTGTGTTTTTTTATTCCATGTTGAGAAAATGATAAGAGAGAATAATGGGTTTCATTTTAACGAAAATCAGATAAATTGATCTTTTCATTTATATGGCTACAAGGAATTTTCACACTTTGATGCAAAAAGATGAGCAAAATTCACAGCTGACTAAATGCCTTATAGCTCAGAGAGTTCCCTCCATAAATAAAAGATCTTATGAGAAACCATACACCTCACCTTGTGCGCACAGATATATTACTGTATCTGTATAATTATATGAATTGTTTAGTGTAGTGATTGGGCGAGCAGGCCTGCTTTTCGTCCCGCCCGGCTCCTGCACGGCTAGCTTAACACCCG
>LOJH01037473.1:1130-17344 GCA_001685095.1 Ellobius talpinus | reverse complement strand
TCCTAGACCTGGATGGAGTGGGGAGGACCTTGGACTTCCCATAGGGCAGGGAACACTGACTGCTCTTAGGACTGGAGAGGGAGGGGGAGGGGGAGGGGAAAGGGGGATGGAAATGGGAGGAGGGGAGGAGGTACAAATTTTTAATAAAAAAATAAATAAAAAAGACTCTGATTGGTTACGCTGGTTAGGATTGAATGCCTTGGTAGTCTTTGGTGAGCTTGCTTGTCCCCTTTTTCAGTGAGATAGCAGGTTTTGTTCTATGGCAACAGGACCCCACCTGGTTTATGATTCTTAGAAGACAGGTTTGGCACTTGAGTGCACATGGATGGATTCAGAGTTTAGCTTAATCTGAGACAGACTGAAGTCTTAATTTTTTGTATGTGTGTGTGTTTCTTCTGGGGGGTTGTTTTTTGTTTGTTTGTTTCAAGACAGGGTTTTTCTATAGCTTTGGAGTCTGTCCTAGAACTAGCTCTTGTAGACCAAGCTGTTCTCGAACTCACAGAAGTTTACCTGGCAAGTCTTAGTTTTTAATTACAGGCATGATGCATGGTCTTCTATGGTAAATCTGATGAATCCAGTTTCATAGGCTCAGGTATTTAGATAAAGTAATATAGGTCTGTGTGAATGGTCTTAAGACTCGAACCACAAAGCTGGGTGGTGGTGGCTACATCTTTAATCCCAGCACTTGTGAGGCAGAGGCAGTTAGAGCTCTGTGAGTTCAAGGCCAGCCTGGTCTACAGAGTAAGTTCCAGCACTGGCACCAGAACTACACAGAGAAACCCTGATTCAAAAACAAAAAAAAAACCACACACACAAAAACAAAACAACAGCAACAACAAAAGACTGAGGCCACATATGCTGCTAGTGCCTCTTTGATGGTGTCTAAAGCTAGAGTCAAAACTGCCTGGGCCATGGTGGCTGTTGATAAATTGTCATGTTCTTGGAGTCTCAGTCTGTATGTTCTAGCCCAGAAGCTAGGCATGATTAGTGCAACCAAGCTTGTGCTAGATTGGGCCTAGTGTCTGGGACTTTAGCATAAGACCAGAAAATGGGCTTTGGGAGTGGTTTGATGTCAAGTGGAGCTTGACTTCCTGGGAGAAGACCTGACTCTTAAGTTTATAAGGAATTACCTACCACATGGGGCTTTGTGGGTCTTGGTGGCACTATAGTGTACATGGACCCTGAAATCTGGGACATTGTTATGGAACCTATGTTCATATGAAGGTATTGAGCACATGGTGTGGCATGGACCAGTAATACTGATGTGAGTTGGGATACTGAAGACAGTTGTAGGTCTAGATCTATGAGGGTGGCTTAGAATTAGGATGACCTCGGTTCCTCAGTCCACGGTGGAAAATCAGATGCCTGGATCTTCAAGGAGGTCCAACATCTGAGGCCTCTTGAGTCAGCCTACTTCTAGAGCTGGCCTGAATCCTGAGGTCATAGTAATGAGTTTTGTAATAGAGCAGACCTAAGCACTATGTTTACAGGGTTGTTCTTGTTCTGGCAAGAGGTTCACGTCTGCATCTTTATTTAACTCAATTAATGCTGAGAAATGCCTAAAGCTGAGTTTGTGACAGTTAGCCTGGAGCCTAAGCCTATTGGAAGAGGACTAAAATCTAAGTCCAAAAGAACTATCTGGCTCTTTAGTGTTAGCTGTAGCTTAGAGTTTGGGGACTAGTGCAGTGCATCTGCAGGTTTGAAGCCTGGAGTTATGGGAATCAGCCAAGTTTTTAACTTCCCTGAGTTGAGATTGTTGCTGGGATCCAGAGTAAATTCTAATAGTATGTTGCAGGAGGGGCCCACTTGTTTGTCCCGGCCGCCCTGCTAGCTTAGCCCCGAAATAACCACACAGAAACTGTATTAATTAAATCACTGCTTGGCCCATTAGCTCTAGTTTCTTATTGACTAATTCCTACATCTTAATTTAACCCATTTCTATTAATCTGTGTGTCACCACGTGGCAGTGGTTTACTGGGTAAAATTCCCAGTGTCTGTTTCTGGCAGCTCCCTGGTGGCTCTCTGACTCAGCTTTCTTTCTCCCAGAATTCAGTTCTGTCTTCTCTGCCTACCTAAGTTCTGCCNTATTAATTAAATCACTGCTTGGCCCATTAGCTCTAGTTTCTTATTGACTAATTCCTACATCTTAATTTAACCCATTTCTATTAATCTGTGTGTCACCACGTGGCAGTGGTTTACTGGGTAAAATTCCCAGTGTCTGTTTCTGGCAGCTCCCTGGTGGCTCTCTGACTCAGCTTTCTTTCTCCCAGAATTCAGTTCTGTCTTCTCTGCCTACCTAAGTTCTGCCCTATCAACAGGCCAGGGCTGTTTCTTCATTCATGAACCAATGAAAGCTGCACATGGACAGAAAGACCTCCCACACCAATAGTAATTGTTTTTTTGTATACTCTGAATTTATTAACTTCTTGCTTGGGTTTTTGGGAGGAGACTTTTTCTTTTTACACTTCACTTTTTTGTTTTGTTTGTTTTAAATAAGCCTGTAATCTGGGAAATTTTCTGAGGTTTACTTCCATGTCTTAGTTGAAATTGTTAGTCACATGTGTATTGGAATCTTGAAACATGTGATCAAGTTAGAGATTGAAAAATTAACTAAGAATATAATGTAAAAAAAGAGGGAGAAATGTTTCTGTTTTAACTATACAACTGTGGATCTGATGTTGAAACTACATGTGGTAACAACAAACCAGAAGAAAACAATTCTCCTCCATAAACTAAAGTGATCCAAACTTCTCATTTAAGTAATCAATACAATTTACAATTTATTATCATATGTATAAAGAATTCTGCTTTAATTTTTCTAAGACTTGGTGGGGTTTTTATAAAAAATAGTGTAAGATGGGGGTTTCTAATAGTTTTTTCCTGTGATTTATGTTGTATAACATATTACTTTGCATGTAAAATAGTCTTCAAGAGACCACAGTAATGCTGGTTTCACTGACACGTCACATGTCTTATGTTCCCACTATGGCTGCCTCTTAGTACATCAATCCTTAGCGAATGAACATCATTAGATCAAATTGCTGTAAAAGGTCTTAAGTGGAGTGATTTTGATGTGTTTCACACATTTCCCCTGGGCTTTTGTCCACATTATATAATCACTGTGCATTTGGCACAGTATGTTGCTTTTGAAAGAGCTTTAAGTTTAAAGAAGCATGAAGACAGGATTGCTCATAAAATCAGAAAGGATAAATGTGTGTGCTTGTGTGTATATGCGAGTTAGTACATGTGTTGCACACTGAAACCTTGTGTGTATTGCGAGTTAGTGCATGTGTTGCAAACTGAAACCTTCCCCCTTTACTGTAGAGTGAAAGCTCATGAATAGCTAAAACTTTATGATTAAGGACTCAACATAAATAGCATTAAAGGCTATTTTATATTATGTGTCTTCTCATTTGGTGAGGTTAAGAAAATCTGTTTACTAAGAAATTGAAAAAATTCTTAACTTTGTTCTTTTGTGCATCATATTACCTTTAATTATCAGAATCTTAGAAGTTTTATAAAGAGCACTTGTTAAAGACTTTTACTTAGTTCTTTATTGCTTTTATTTGAGCTATGCATTTTTCTCTGCTCCCCTCATTTCCTTCCCCTTCCCCTTCTATCCTCTCCTGTGACTCCCATGCTCCCAATTTACTCATGAGAGCTGGTCTTTTCCTCTTTCTTATGTTGGTCCATGTATGTCTGTCTTAGGGTCCTCTTTGTTGTCTAGGTTTTCCAGGGTTGTGGACTATAGGCTGGTTTTCCTTTGTTTTTAGAATTTCTAAGAATGCAAACTTAAAATGAAACAGCTATTTAAAACATGCATAATGCATTTTAAAATATTATTGCCTGATTAATTTACTTAATGACAAAGAATAGTATTATATATGCTTTTGAAGTTGCTCATGTCTCATGTGATATACAGTAGAAATAGCTGCCAGTGTCATGTTCGTGTTTTCTTAACTAATTGACTATTTATTTTTCCACTAGATGGATATTTAAACCTTAAAATCACTAAATTCTAGTAATTGGGACTGAATTACTATTTTATTGACTTCATAATCTTAATTAAATGATGGATAAAATATTAAAAACCTGCAGTTAAAATTTAACTTTTTTCATATCCTATATACTGTGGATAGCACAAAAATTAAAGAAATATTCTTCCAATATTTGAAAACTTGTCTTTAATTTATTGAAGTTGGTCAAACACATCATGGACATATGAGTACACGTCAGATATATAATCTTTCAGTTACTACAGTCACATACTTAATATTGGGATATTACAATCTACCTCAAGTGATTGTAACATACATAATAAACTTATGCATGGATAGATTCAGTTTCCAAAATAAGCATTGCTGCATACATAAGAAATGTTCTAGGGTCCACGAGAGCTGTAGAAATGGTATTACATTTGCTGGGGCTCTAACAGTGCTGTGCTCAGTTACACTGATGTGCAGCTGGAGAAAGAACTTTCACAACATAGAGCTAAGACCTGTGAGAAGCAACAAACCAACAAACTTGCTGAGCTGTCAAATTGCTGCCTATTTCTTCTAAAGTGATGTCAGTGTTTTTTTTCCTCGATTTTAAAAGGTGATGTTGCAGGGGATGTTGGCTCCACCTGGCAGGCTTCTCCCACAGCCGTTTTGGGGAAGGATTGTGGCATTGGAACAGTATCCTGAAACCTCCCTACTTCTTAGAATTTTGTTAGCCTAATATGCTGTCTTTCAGACCTTTGTCTGATGCATTTCTTTAATCTATTTGAAGACATGAATTCTATACTTGAGGATACTTTCAATTTTAAATTATAAAAAGATACATCATACATTTTGGATGTCTTTATGGAACAATTTTTTTCTCCTCTACTCTTCTTTAGTCAATATTCAGCTGTATTTCACATTTGCTTTATCTAATATATGGCCACATGATTCACAATAGGAAAAATATGGATGAAAAGCAGATTTATTACACTTTGGGTCACAACACTGCGGAGCTGAACATCAGCTTTCACATGCACTTCTACTAACTCATCTTTTCATGTCTGAGACATGCAGAGCACACTGGGAAGGTGAGGACAAGCTTCATTTGAAGGTACAACCCCTCCTCTCAAAGAGAAAACTAGTTAGTTCAAAAAGTACTAATGAAGAGGTATCATTGATTAGAGGGTACTCTACCTAGATAGAGTCTTGTCTATGTTGTAGGGAATAGTTGATGCTGAGCCCAGACTGTTCTTAACTACACAATGCATGTCTGTTTTAAAATGTTATCCCATGTCCTTGCCCAAGATACCACTTTGCACACTGTCTTGTTGATACTCTGGCAGTGACAGGTATTGCATAAAGTTCTTTGAGTATTGAATTTTCCTCATAACTTTCCTGTAGTATTTGAGAATATTAAATGTCCATTGAATTGTTTACAGGCTTTTCCATGGAAATAGTGTTTCAGACATTTATCTGGCTCTATTAATCACATCCACATCATTCGAGAATTTTAGATGCCTTTGTATAGTTCTGACTACTGCAAACTGTGATTTAACATATATGTACTACTTATTTGGTACCAAGTTGAAGCTTTTTTCTTTGATTATTGTCACTAGATCTCAATCTTGCTAGTAAAAAGATGAACATTTAAAATTTACTCTTTGAATAAGTGAAATACAAAGATCAAAATGAAAACACAAATTTCAAAGTTATAAATTATTTTGAATGTGAAAAAATTCAATCTCATGCTATTTTCCTCCATAGTCCATGCCTTTTCTAGCACAGTTTAATAATTTGTACCAGTTTTTATTTTGTACATTCTCAGATGTATCTATATGTAGATGTGTCTGAGTGCATTGTAGTATGAATTTGCTATGGGTATGTGCTTTACATATGTAATTATAAGCTTACTGAGAAATTTCTTTTGGAAATCTGTCCTATATATTTATTTGTGAGCTGTATGTAAGGGTTTAGGAGGCTGTTTACTACAGTAAAGTAGAGAAAAACAAAAGCAAGATTTATCAATAATTAACACATTTAAATAAGTTATGGTACATCTATAAATGTAGTTTGTTGCACCGTTAGAAAAAAGTGGAGGCATATATGCATACTGAAATGCTTAAATGGAGATATAATAATCACAAATTGTTATGTGAAAAATGCCAGTGAAACAATGTATCTTAGTGCTAATCTTCATAAGAAATCAAAAATAATAAGAATTTTTAGAATGCCCTTTTTTCCTTTAATACACACAGACAATTATCCTCAAAGATAGAAAAAGTGAAAATCAAATGATTAAATTTGAGAATTGAATAGGTACTTTTTTTTACTGAAATCCAAATTTAAATAATGGGACAGATAAAAATTGAGAAAAATAGCAGATAAATTATGGTATGTCTACATAATGTGATGAAATTTAGTAGTGTGAGACTCATGACTTGGAAAAAAGCTTTCTAAAACAAAATTTATGTCAAGAAAGGAAAAAGTTGTCAAGGCTGACAAGAGTCTTATATGGGCCATATGCCTATTATGCCACAATAAACACACAAGAGGACTAAGTGCAGTCTTTAAAGCAGAGACTAGTGATGATTTTATTTTATTTATTAAATTGTTTTTATTTTCTGAAATGTATCACTTATTCCATATTGCTGGAGGAGGCGAAAAATATACTCTTTTAAAAATGTGATTGAAATCTTTCTAGAAAAGAGTAATTGAAGAAAGCAATCCAATTTTGTGTCATTATTAGTTGGGAGGAGGGGCATAAATAATTCTTGATATAGAGGCAATGCCTACCTCTCATCCCTCCCCTTTTTCCTAGGTGAAATACTTTAGGCTCAACACTTATTTGCAGTAGACTCAGTAGATCAGTAACTAGAATGTAGGTGACATAAGAGAATAAATATTTACAGTTATTACCCCATGGCAATCATGTTTTTGTAAAGCACATTACAAAATACATTAGAAGACTGGCCTTACACATTTAAGTTTTAGTAATTAATGGATATGTTAAGTATCCTAGTAAATAAAATATTTTGCATTTCTGTAAACTGAAATATTGCTTGAATTAGGCAACAGCATGAGAGACTTGAAGGTCAGTTATCAAAAATTTTCAAGAAAAGTGTTCTATAAGCAAAAATAGTTTAGTCCAGAAGGGAGAGGTGACTATCAGCACTTACAGTTCAGTGGTTTTTTTCAGTGTATGGAAGCCGACTGCTTGCAAGATGATCCAACAACCATTCTCTTTTTCTGTGTCTGTGTAGTTTGGGTCTTTATCTTGACAATGTTCAGTTTTTTATATTGAATTGAAACTGAGCTGAATTTCCATTCGTGTCTCTACAAAACGAATCAATAAGCAATGCTGTGAGGGCCCAGCCTTGTCTTCTTCACAGGACGTCCTTTACATCTCTTTCACTATAGCCTAACTCTTTGACTGTTATCTTTGCTTGAGAAACTGGTTATAAATCTATTCTTGTTACAGCTATCAGAGAATAACCTTCCGTACCTAATATTTTGTTCATACCAAGTTCATATGCTATAACTTAACTCCTTTGGAAAGTACATAAATTCTTTAAGAAATTTTATAAGAAAGTCTACAATCTGAAGCGACCACTGTTTCACAAAGATGAACACGAACAATGAAATATATTCCAGCTACACAAATATTTTCATGGAACTTTATTCTTTCATTAGAAAACCTCTCTTTCAGTGAGTAAGTCTTTAATGCTTGTCCTTCCAGTTAGACTGTGAAGCTCTCTGTGAACGGAAAATATAAGCATTTGATGATATAGACTTATTCCTGGTTCAGAATACTCACTAAGTGAAGGATTCAACCATTCTTCTTGTATTTCCTAGAATGTCATGTTTGGGACTTATTTAGTGTTCTAAGTGAGTTTTTAGTCCATTTAGAAGTTTCCTTGACTGTCTTTTCTGTAATTTCTTATTTGGATTCCAATGTCATTCTTAAGTTACAGTGTTTGATCACATTCTATTGTACTTTTTATTATGTATATACTTTGGTTTGTATTTTTTTAACTTTGATTTGAGTTCTCTATTTCTGTCTTGTACTATGTAATACCAGTTTGTCTGGATATTATTTAATAAATGCCCAGAAGCCCCAAGTGTGATAACATATGCTTAGGATCATGCACACTGGAGACTGAGATGGGAGGACCAGAGCTGCAGACCATCCTGCACTACACAAAACATATTTGTATGAAATTTTAGAATAAAGAAGCTTAACTGATGGCAGAAGACAAAATAGTAATTACAGGGAGAATAAAAAGTATGTATTGGAGGATAATCTCAAGAAATACACACAGCCCGAAACTATGGGGATGTTTACTATTTAAATTTAATACAATTTATTGATTTGACAGTGCATCAAAAAACCCTCTATGAGAGCAGAAACACTGGCAGTTTTGGCTATTGATATATCCCCAAAACTATTTGCTTGTCACATAGAGTACACACTTAGCCGTTTAATCCATACCTTAGTGAATGAATTAATATAAATATTTTTGTGAAATATGACTTATCTGGGGATATTGATTAGAGCTTTTTGCTGACAGAAACTGTACTGTACAGCACTGAAGTACAGGCAGTCAGGTGATGAACTTGTGATTGGCCATGAGAACAACTATGTAAAAGATCAGGGTTATATGGCAGATTCCTCACTACCTTGCCCACAAAAGAAAAGCAGAATACAG
Source organism: Ellobius talpinus (assembly GCA_001685095.1). Lineage (NCBI taxonomy): Eukaryota > Metazoa > Chordata > Mammalia > Rodentia > Cricetidae > Ellobius > Ellobius talpinus. The sequence continues at coordinate 8,655 of LOJH01037473.1, read as the reverse complement.
GCAAAAGTCATGGCTAGCAAAAGCAGTGTATGGCAGGTTCTTATAAATTACTTAATGTGTGACACATGTGGCTAAAGCAATTTATGTGTGCTAGCAAGATGGCATGTTACAGCATTTACTGAAGGAAATACTTCTAAAAGTTGTTCTCTGACTTCCTCACATATTCTATGTATGGGCTGTACATACACACATGTATGCACACATCACAAGTAATAAGCAAGCAAAAGTAATTTTGTGGTTTAATTCTCCTTCTACTATAGTTTCGATAACAAATTGGTTGTTATTCTGTTTGCCAGCACTATCATCACTACAGATTCAGCATCATCATCACAGTCTCCATTCCAGACACCATTAATATCACACACACACAATTTGACTTGCCACTAAAAAATAATGTACATATACAATATATGTATAAGACATGTATTTGTAAATATTTGCCTATGTTATTTATATGTCTTATAAGTAAAATCACATTGTATAATTTTAAAGTTTTCTGTTTAAATCAGTCTATTTTTGAGATGAACCATGTTTTCTTGTGCACTAATTTACTTGGTTCATTTTACCTGCTACATACCTTTCCATTGTATAAAGCAAAAACTTCAATGTGTTTTATACTGCTCACATTTTTCTTTTCAATTCTATTTTTCTGCTCCAGTGACCACTTGAAAACACCATATAAGAAATCACCAAATACAATAGATTTTTAATAGATATTAAATATATTAAACAATATATATATATTATTTAATCCATCTTTACAGAAAGTGCTCTTAGTTAGCTATTTTGTTTGACGTTCCCCTTCGCCTTGAGTCAGTGAAGTATACTTGTCTTGCTATCATTGATTCTCCTTTTCTTGCCTAAAGGTAGGCATACACAAAGCCTCATCATTGTGCCCTTCCCTCCCATATATCCTGAGTGATTCAAATCTGAATTCAGTTTGTTTCCACTTGTTCACTGGACACCACCAGCTGAATGTACTTTACCTAAATCTGCTCTTCTTCCTCTCAAATTTGTTCAACTTTCTCGGCTTACTATTTAACTGGCAACAACACCATCTTAACAATCATTCAGGCTCAAAAGCTTGGAATGATTTATAAGTCCCTTGGGCTTCATCAGTTGCCAAGACCTGCAAATTACTGTTCCATTCATTCTGCCAAATTGCTTCCCACTGCTACTACCCTAGTTTAAACACCACGACTTCTCGGCTTTTTACAATAGCAGAGCTTGTTTTCCTGCTTCTAAGTGTCTTTCTGCTTCCTAGGCATCCTGTATCCTGCTTGATTAATTTTCCTAACACACAATTCTGTTCATAATATTTCCCTGTTTGAAAGCTCTTAACAGCTTTCTGTTGCCTGTAAAATAAACCCTATCTGCTTTAAGATGGAATTCATGTTTCTCTGCAAACTGACTTGTTTACCCCTTCAAATATATTCCTGCTTTATTTAACATGTCACATATGCCTATCAAATGGAGTACCTCACTGTGTCTCTACCTGTTTGTATTCTCTAGGCTAAAGTGTGACAATAAGCCATTATAAAATCTCTTTCTTGAAATGACTAAAATTTATTTTCTACAAAATATATGTAGTCCTTTCATCTAGGCAGAAATGTCTTTGTTTTTCTGGAGCCCTTGAATCCAGGTTCTGCGAGCATCCATGGTCTTCATTGTTGCTGTTTGGGAAACATGTGGAGGATTATGCACTAAAAGTTAGATGTCATAGCATAGAAATGACACATCACTTCAACTGACAACTCCCTGACCCAAATTAATCATGTTTCTAATAGATTCTAAGGCACACTAGAAAATTCAAACAAGCCATGTAAAATAAAAAGAACTTAGGTCCTGTTGAGCAACACTAATGGCCATTCTCATCCTTGTATCCATTTCTAGCATTTTATCCTGAAAACCATTGTTCATTAATCTTAAAATGCTTTTCATGATCTGTTTTCCTCATGTGCATTGTCTATCCTAATTCCCAGAATGGCTCAAATTTCTTCAATGAGTTCATTCTTGGTTTTCTAGACATAAATTCTCCCGCAGTTCAAATTTACTTTAGACCTTTACTTTTGAAATAATTATTTATGACTTGGCATTTCAATCTTTATAGGCCAAATTTGTATGCTCTATTTACAATTAAATATATGATCATTAGCAATGAACACATGAATTCATAAATCCAGTTAGTGTATTGTGATCACTTAGAGATCTATTTATGGCAGGGAGGAGAAAAGGCTGACTTCTATTACTTATTTATGAAGAGAACATTTTATTATTCTCACTATGTGCAAGGTTGGACTCTACACACATATATAAAATGTGTTTCTACATGTACGGTGTATGTGTATTTATATATCTTATGTATATACATATAGTTAGCAGATCTTAGCTAGTATGGCACAAATATAGAGTAAATTAATTATGAATCTGCCTTATTCTCACTCAGAGATTGCTGGCATTGCTACTATAACTCCTTTAACTCTTTTTTTTTCTTTTGACAAATGTTTTATGTTACCATTGCCCTTGTATAGTAATAAGAAGTACAGTCTAGGGGTGTTCTATAGGGAGAGTATTTTATAGAATATTTTTTTAAAAAACTGAACATAAAAGATATACTAGTGGATTCTAGTTGTCTTACCTTTCCTATTCCTTTATCGGAGCATTATTGGACATGTTATCTGTGTATGGTACTGTGGTAGATACAATGTTGGGTAGGAGTCTTGAGAGAAACTTAACATCCAGGAGATAATCCATTTATTCTACTAACTTAGTTCCTAAGACCAAATCAGTTAGCATATATAATTGCTCCTTCAATAACTGAGGTTAGAATCAGTATTTCTCCAATTGTACACCTCCTCTAGCTGTACGATTGGCTCAGGTATTCATTCCCAGCTTAAATACCACTTCTCTCAAAAGCCGGCTTCCTTTCCCGGACATTTTAACAACATTTGGGAGAGAGAAAAGAACTCAGTAAAATTTATACAGGGATTTTTTTTCAAAACCGTCTGAAGGCTTTAATTCTCTAAGAAAAGCAAAAATAAAGAAATTTATTTGTATTGAATGGTATGAAAAATGCTATGGCAAGCACAGATGTATATGAGTAAATCATTATTGTTGGAGCTTAGATTATTTGAATAAGGTTACATAAAAGGAAATTAACAGTTGTGTAGAAACCCAGTTTTGAATATCTATATGATAACAGAGAAACACATTAAAGAATGTCGAACACAGAAGCAAAAGGACCTGATTCAGTTGAGTTCCTGCTGGATTATGGAGAAAGAACTTGATGTTGGAGGCAGGAGAATTTAAAGGCATCCTCAACATCCAAGAAACATTCCAAAGTGGTAAGGTAGAAGGAGGTTTGTGAAAAGAAAACATGCAAAATTAGAGAGAAAGAAAATATATTGTAATAGACTGTGTAAATGAGCAAGAAAGCTTCTTGGAATGGGCACTTAGTGAAAATGGGAGCTTATTTTCCCCTAAAAAATTAGTCAAATATTTAGTATGGAAAAAAAGAGAGTAGGAGTGAGTAGATGTTTTCAGCAGAGTGGCAAGATTTGCATCACCACCGAGGAAACAGGAAATGAGAACTGATTGAAGAGACATGCAACATTTGTGAACAGTCCCAAGAATCAACATGAATTTTAAGATATCATCTGCCTACAGATCTATATCACACAAATACAGAGCCAAAGGGGTAGATAATGTATATGACAAGTCCAAGGTTAATGAAATATAGTAAAATGAGATATATGTAAAATATGGGGAATTAAATGAGGCAATTAAGGAGGAAAATGGATTCATGGGATATCCCAAATTGGCCTTGAGAAAGGCTGCCAGAGTTAGAAGGATGTGCTTGAAGAGAAGAGCTAGATGTATCATGTCTAGGGTGAAGTTTTATTCCTGGGAAGGTCATGAAGAAAGTTGAAAAGAGATATGGAGCAAGGAGAATGGAAACAAGGTCACTGGGGTTGACCGTTGGTGGATATGGAGGAGTACCAGGGAATGCTTCCAAAGGATTATAGTATTTAGGACAATGATAAGCATTCAGACAGGAGGTATCTACAATCCAGTGTCTACTCACTGGTTAAGGACAGTATCACCTGGAGGCCAGCTGATGCCATACAAAAGTAGGGAAGTGCTGTGATAAACTGATTTATTTGCTGCTGATGTTTCTGGCTGGATATCATTATCTATATAATTGGCCTTAAACTTGTCATCCTTTGCCTCTCTCCCAAGTGATGGTATTACCACCATAAACGATAGTTCTATAGTTCTAAACTGGTCTTTGGTATATGTTTAGTTAGCTTCTATAGAAAATACTTGGGTAAATAAACTTAGAAGGAAGAAAGATTTACTCTCACTCATTACTTGAACCCATAGTATTTCATATCTGTGTGTTGGATGCTGTGATTGACAGAACAGTATGATGAGTGTGTGGGAAGACAGCTGTTTATTGTATGGGGTTAGGAAGCAGAGAGAAGGGCCAGGAAGAGCTGGAGAAGCTGTGACACAAGTAGTGACAGCTGCAAAAGTGCAGTTTCAGTCAGAACAAGGCACATTGGACTCCTTTGTGTTTTGTAATGATGATTCATCAATTAGTATTTGTACCCTGAGATTAATTTTAAAAGGAGACCAAAGAGCAAACAAACCAACAAAAAGTCATGTAAGTGGTCAAGTACAGTTTCTCAGTTCCTTCTGTGGTGTTCTGAACACTTTGTCCTCAGCTTATTGCACTTTTAGATGCACTTGAATCAATGGATTAGAGCATCATGTTACTTCTGTCTTGCCTGAGAAGTAGGTGAGACAACTTTGTAAGAAACTGTTCCCTGGGGTCTTGTCTTTGAGAGGAATTTGTGTTGTGAAACTCTTTGATACTACTACAAGGTGTCTCTTCTATCCCACTCCCTATTCTCTCTCTAGACTCTCCCAACTGCCACTAGACTTCGAATTCCCACTTCTTGTTGTCTTTCAGTGAACACTCTAAAAAGGTTAGCTAAAGTAAACCTTTCTCCTTTATGGAGTTTGCCTCAGGTAGTTCACCACAGTGAGTAAAAACCCTTCTCATGAACTGTGATGCTAGTCACAATTTCATATGTTTAAACAATAAAAATGGTCCAAATAATGTGGTTCCTAGATTTCATATGACCATATAAATTCATATATGCACATATTAAGTGAAAGGAGAAGTAAAAATCCTCTAGGGTAGGAAATTTGAATGATGGGGAGAGAAGAAAATGAGTAATGGGGGTTAGAATATGTTCAAAGTACAATGTAGACCTGCAAGAAAAAATGTTTAAAGCCAAAATAGCACAAGTTAGCCCTTTAGAATCTGAACTATTTATATATACATGCCATTGTATTTAAAGTCTGCTAATAAGAGGTTAGAAAAACCTTAAACTCATAAAAGACCCCAAAACTACTGCTGTGCCTTAGAGTTCTTTGACAATGAGACTGCCACTTCAGTGATGTCACCATGGCATGCAAGTTTTCATGCTGAACTCTGCCATTCCTTTGGTGAATCACTTGCACATTCCACTGGTGGATGCCTGGGAGGAAGGTAACTTAGTGGGAAGAATCCCTTCCACTGTCTGAGCACCACCAAATGAAGTCTGATGTGTGCTACCCAATCTTGTGTTCCTACCTCTCCCTATTTGTCCTTACACTTCTCACAGCACACAGTTGATAAAGCAGAGAGTATGAGAAAGTATTACCGGAGCGCTGGCAGTAATTCTAGAATTAGGAGAAATGGATGTTATTGACAGAATTCAAATTTCTAAACTTTAAGGCCCAGTTATTTTGGTACTAGAATCAGCTAAAACCTTAAGATAGGAACCATGAGTAGAAATTGACCAAGAGTTTATTCTAATGCAATTATAAAATGTAAGCAACAGAAATGGTTTATACAAGAAAATTTAATGGTATCTGAGAAATAGCAATGGCTTTATTCTAGATTAATGTGAATAAAAATTAAGGCAAAAAGAATGTAATTAGCATTGTACCTTCATATATTTAACCAAATTAGTGTTCTACCAATGTTCCTGTCACCATTTGAACAACTAATTTATGTTAACATCTGGAAAAATTATGCTACTTTGGGGAATGCATAGGGGTGTTAAAGAAGGAAGTCTGTGTATGTTTGTTTGTTTGTTTGTAAATATAAGACTCAGAGGGAAGTTTTAAGACAATTCATGAAATTAATTCTATGCAAAAAATAAAAAAAATATAAGAAAATAATTCTAGGCATACATAGGTTTATATTTGATGCAGCAGTCCCCTCTGTATGTTGTGATTACCATTAATGAATAAAGAAAACTGCCTTGGACTGTTGATAGGGCAGAACTTAGTTAGGTGGGGAAAACTGAACAATGCTGGGAGAAAGGAGGTGAAGTCAAAGAGAAGTAAGTCATGGAACTGCCAGAAATAGGCACACTGAAACTTGCTGGTAGACCAGGACCTTGTGGTGATGCAAAGATTAATGGAGATGGGATAAATATAAGAGTCAGCCAATAAGAAGTGAAAGCTAATGGGCCAGGCAGTAATTTAAATAATTTAGTTTCTGTGTGAATATTTTGGGGTCTAAGCTGCCAGGAGGCTGGCAGTGTCTTCCCTCCAACAATTGGCAACATCAACATGGGTAACTACATCCACATTAGAAAGCCTAAAAAGGAATTCTAGACACAAAAGAACAGAGTTAAGCATGGTTTTTGGTAGCCACAAATTCTTTTTTCAGATGGGCCTGCGGTAAGCAAGGGCGGGCTGCTTTAAGAGAGGTGCAATAAAAGCCAAGTGGCTTTGAAACAGTGGTTTCCCAGCCATGGCCAGGCTGCTACCATGACCTCTGGCTATTTCTGGAGACCGAGCATTTAAATGGGGTTTGTAAGCAATGTACTGAAACTTGCTTAATGGCAACACAAACCTGCTGTGTACCTAAAACTGGGGTAATGTGCAAGGCTTGCAGAGGTGGTGAACAGACTTCTACCATGTTGGACTGTGTGGTACAAGTAGGCAGTAACATATATATGCCACAGCTTAAGTTTTTAAGAAGTGCTTAGCATTTTAAGAGGCCATTACAGTCAGTAAAGAATTACAGATAGGCAATTAAAACAAATTCGGATGAAAACGACCTCTAAATGGGTCACAGTGTTGGATAAATGTACGTAGGCTTGGGAGAGAGAGGAAAAAGAATATAGACAATTATAAAAACACATAAATGGTATTATAAAAAGGTAAAGTCTTTAAAGAGACAGAGTACAGACAGTCATAGATTAAAAGGAGTAAAGAAAAATAAGCCATGTGAAGATGGAATATGCAAGGAGAGCCTGGATTCTGCATACTATTGTGTTTTCTTTGAATTTTTTGACTATGGATGAGTTAAGTACAGAGAGACATTTCATTGTACGGACTGTTAAACTAAACCAGCATATACACTCTAAAGATATTTTGTCTTCAAAATATTGATCTAAGGATGTGTTGCTTTGGAAAAGAGGTTCTTCTTTTGTTTCCACAAAGGATGAGAACCTGT